>JAIPRL010009311.1:0-17925 GCA_025469235.1 Pemphigus obesinymphae | reverse complement strand
AAAAAAGTAACTTATTAAGTTAAAAGTTAATCTGAAAAAAAGTAACGCGTTAAGTAACTTAATTAAAATTAACTTAACTTTTTAACTTAATTTTAACTTTTAACTCGTTAATGCCCAGCCTTGTCAAAAGCAATCATTTTTAAAAACTGAGTAGGTAATAGTCAACAACAATTTATCTTCTTTTTTTTTACTCGTCGTACAATAAGTTTAAGAATACAAAAGAGGAATAATATTTGTTATATACGAACAACTGTATTAAACTGTTATATGGCTTTTTATATATCAATGTATAAAAAAAATATACAATAATACGAATATATTTATTCACTGGTATACCTATACTATTATAGGTCTGTCATTACAATTCCCATACATTTTACTGAAATGTAAAGATTTATTTTTTGAAATTTAGTTACTTTTATAGAATTTTTCAATTTATTGTGGTGTTTTTTTTTTTTTTTTTTTTTTTATGCATAAAGAGTGATTTAAGGCACTTTTTTTGACCTAACCTTTATATTTAGACATAAATATGCAACGAAAAATTTATAGACAATTAAACGACAATTAATTTATTAATGAAACTTTTTCTTTTATTAATTTTTTTTTTTTAAATTTTCTTCCAAATAACTCGAAGTCTGTTGGATTTTTGAACATCATATTATTTAGTTTTATTATAACAAAATATATCACTAAGTCGTAAATACTTAAATGATACAATAGTTCTTATTTTTTTAAAAATAGAAATCTGAACCAAAATGTATTGTGATTCGTCACAAGTGACAAACCGTCACTCATGTGTAAAACAATAGACAATAATTTTTTACAAAGAATACGATTTATATACTTATTACTAATATAAAATTGCATAAAATCATAAATATGTAAACTATAAATATCTATACATATCATAATTACTTATATAGGTAAATGTAATAGTATATGTGCAATTGTTTTCTATAAATAAGTAGGTACATTTATGCAAATTACGAACTATATATTATAAAAGTTATATGATGGTCAGTTATGTACCTGTCGTACTTCAAAAACGAACAAAATAAAATAGAAAGCGAGAAAAAGGTGAAAGGGTATTTAATTGATAAAAAAAGTTTGAAGTAATAGTTGGGAGTGATAGTTAGCGATGGGTGACTGGGTTATGCGTTTGTGGGAAACGCGTGATACACGGTGTATAGGTACGCGTCAGGCGGTAGGTACTACCTACGTTTGCGACATGATGTATTTATTGAAGATAGGTAGGTATATTGAGAGCGCGAGATTATTTTATTCGAATTTGTAAGTAGACCTTACCCTTGTATGTTCAAGGCGTATTATATCGGGGTAATGGATTCGAAAAGTGATTGCCTGATCAAAAACCTATATTTATTAGGACGTGATCGTTGAAAACCTTAAATAAGTATAAAAAACTACACGATGTATATTGGGATTTAGATAATTTGATCTAAATTGATTAATTGATCAGAATAACGATTTTATTTTATAGTATTTGTTTAAATAACGGTATGATAAGATATAGGTGAATTCTTTTGACAGACAACGACAGAATATATCGAGGTCTAGTTTTTTGGTTTCAATTTGTGTAAAGTAACAATTTTATATTATAATAAAAAGAAATGTGATATTGTTCGTGAGCTGTTTAATTCATCGGATTCTCATGGAATATTAAAGTGACGCGATATAACGTACACAAAATTAAGTCTGTGAGAATTTTAAATATTATTGCAATCAATCTAATTGGTTATGTCGTGCCTAAAAAGAAAATATTAACCCCAGAAAAAGAAAATAGAATAATTAAATTACCTGTTCTTCGATGATGGCGATTGAGCTGTAGGATTAGGAAGGGAAACTACTAAATTCTAAACCTAATTAAATGGTAATTAACTAGTATGTTGTTTTTAATCAGAAATTTATTTTTATTTTTTACTGTTATTTAAGCTATGTAAATATAAATTAAATTTCTTCCTGTATATATTTTGACAATATTTCCATATAATTAACGATATTTTGAATTATTATGATATTATCTATTATAAATATACAAAATGCATTTTTTGGCATCTCCAAAATGATGATGAATAATAGTTTCTTATTTTTAATGTTATTCACCACACTATCACTTATATTACTCATATATTTTATAGATATAGAATATTCGGACGTGAAAAAGGATGTTTATCAATATCAAACATAACTACAAAATATATTTGGACGAAAATACTCTTAATTTGATCGGAATAAATATTTCATAAAAGTTCCTTAAGCTCTCAAAGCTTGAATTGTAACGTGTAAACAAAGGACAATAAATATAAATGGACGAAAAGAATATTTTGAAGGATAATTAATCGAGAAATTTATGAGTCACAGTATAAATATTTGGGAAGAGATAATTGATAAGAGGGCAACAAGTGAGACATTTATTACAAAAAATCAGTTTGGGTTTATTCTCTGGAGGTTTACAATGGAGCCAATATTTTGTGTAAGACATATTTTATTTGAATCACAGAACGAACCAAATATAATATTAATTAATGCTACAACAAAAAATATAAAACTAAGACAGAAAAAGACAGAGTATCAGTTACAAGACTGGCAAAATACAAGTACCTACCTACTAATATGAAGATTTTTTCTTTAATAGTAGGTACAACTAAAGGTGGGTAATGAATGCAAAAACTAAAACTGTCTAATAAGAAAGAGAAAAAGAAGGGTAAGTATTTGCAATGTGCACGAGACAAATGACTGGAGAGTTGAGAAAGTTATTTGAGTCAGAGTAGGAGTGCACCAGGATTCAGCTTTAAGTTCTTACTTTTTTTCTTTGGTATACTCTATTCAGGTTAAGACCATCCAATTTAGCTCATGCATACTGAGCCGCCGAAACGTTCGATCACTTGGCCGATATCCGGGTGCTCCATGATTAGTCGCTGATAATCTATGTAGATAGAATACGATAGTATGTATAATACAAGTTTTTGTCCATTAACGAGGTATGTTTTATACCTCGTATTTCCGTGTTATCGCGAACTGCGATCACGTATTTCTGTATGAATAACTATTTATTATTTTACTATACTTACAAGGGCTGCCGTGTATTTATACTTTATAGTTTGTAGTTTATTTTCTTAATAAGTCAATACTTATATAAATTTTGTTAATTATATGATTTTTTTAGAAATGTTTATTATTATTGAGTGAAAGAATAACTTACTACAGTGACGTTATTTGGAATAGGATGCAGGGTGAGAATTTTTGCTTCCCCCTTTTTGGGAGCGGGCCGGTGTTGGGCTATTTATGAGGTTGTCATGATTCGTGCTAATAAGTAACTTAATTATAATAGAATATGCCGTATAGTAGGTAATTACACGCATGCTCGGCGTACCTACTCATAAAATACATAATAATATTAAAATAGATCGATGGACCCTATATCACCAGTATGGTTAGAACTTAAAATTTATAATAGGAACCTATTAATATCAAGTCTATTATTACCTAGTTATTTTACTTATTGATTTCATCAAATATCAGTGTATTGAGAAAACAAATTAAAACCCCAGAGCTATAATAGTGGTTTACACTGTGCTGTGTACTATGTAGGTATACTTCAATACTTCATGTACCTATACTATATTTAGATATATATTAGACCTACTTTTACCACTAGCTTTTTATTTTATATGTTCTTTAGTGGCGGTTTCCATAAATAAATATTAATATATGTATTTAATATCCGTATATCTATTCTATAGTGCCCGGCCCAAATAAGTCCTGATCAACTAGGTAAGTACTTACAATATTTATTTGTCAATGTTCTCCTCGAAAAATTAGGCTATTTGTGTTTATGAAAATAAATACAAAATTAGGTAAGATGGTAATCAGTGGCGGATCTTGATAAACACTGAGGGGAGGGGGGCGGCAAAAAATTTATTTTCATTTATATTTCATACATACACTTTACTTCTAGGTATCTAAATATAAGTTTAGGCACCTTAAATTCCCGTTGTTTTTTAGCCATTATTTTAGATTCTGAGCATAACATGTTTTACAATGATGTTTATTTTTTTCTTTTTCTCTGTTAACAAATTTTCTACCGGAGGAGTTCTTTAAAAACTTATCGTCTTTCCGGCAGCAGATTCCATCTAGTTAGTACTTTATAAAGGTCATGAATGGTAATAATACGATTTTGCCAAATCAAAATTTTTTCATTTCTTCAGATATCAAAAATCAATACAGACTATTTTTTATTAAGGATTTTTTATTTACGTCAGTAGTTTAGATATGACTTTGGAATCATAATTGTTCATTTTGAACAATTTATTATAGATTATAGTCATGTATATTAAAATAATGAAACCAGTAAAGATTAAAAAAAAAAAAAGTCAAATGAGGAGGCGATAAACCTATTGCCTTCCCCCCTCCATAAAACACCACTGATGGTAATTTACTGAGATAAAATGTACGCGGGAAGAAATTGGCGAACGTACCGATCGGTTATTTTATTCAGTTATTTGGGCTAGTCAAAACTTTTGCCCCTCTCTTTCAAGAACTGAAATGACGCCACTGACCTACCACCTATTGTAAAATAAACTATTATTTTACACCAACAATTCGTTTTTATATATTATTTGAGTACTTACTGAGAATTATTATACTGCTTATCGTAAACTTTATTTATTAATTTAGCGTGAATTTTTTTAAAAATTTGTTTACCTATTTGGTTTAAGCACATTTCGCCACTGGTAAATAGTAAACTCTGGAATATGAAATATAAGTAATTTTGGTGATAATGGGAACTTAATATTTCTGATGTTCTAAACAGACATCTAAACTTGAACCTACACATATTTAGTCTAAAAAGAAGCAATGCACAAAAATTTAATCTAGTATTCCTACGGAGTAACGATATCAAAAAACACATCGATCGTTGAGAATTTTTAAGATTTTAAATATAATTGTAGTAATTTTTTTTAAATATGAACAAGACTACCGGAACTCGGGATCCTATAATATTATAGTAGGGGCTTAGTTTGACTCTGGTCACGTTTGATTAATAATATTTTCACAAAGCGTGGTAACTTGGTTATAAATGTATATAGTGATGTAGTTTTGATTTAAGTATCAACGGTCGCGGTCGCTACTCCATTGTATACTATTATATAAAATGCTTAAGAGGAAATTATAAAATTCTTATTCTTTACATTAAGTGAAAGCAATATTTTAATAAAAAAAATATGTTACATATATTTTATATATAATTATAACCATTTTAAAATAAATAAAATTACTATTATAAATTATTTACAATGTATAATATTATATTACTGTAATTAATTAATAGTATGCGAAATTTGATTTTAATAATTATAAATTATAATTTAAGCTAACTGTATAAATTGATGATTTTTTTGAAAAATTTTTGAATTCTATGAATTCATATTTAACTATATATACAAAATAAAAGTACATAAAATAGATGAAAAAAGCTGATCAATGGATAAATTGATGCTGGCATTGTGTTAAAGTACTCTCTCGTAATTGTTTAGTTGATGGATCATAGGTTGGAGTTTGGTTGATGCGCCAATACAGCTAGTGGTATCATTAACAAAATCCATGAAATTCGTTTCCATCAACCACATGATATCTCCAAAACCTGGGGCAACCTTCAACGGTATTCTACAATCTGTCGAGCGGTGTGCTTCTTTAAAATTATTCTTTGCAAACTCGTCCGTGGTGTCCCACGCGTACACGTTGTTTGAGATGTGGCGTCGTAAGAATATCAAACTACCACCGTCAGTACCCAGGAACACCATCGGAAATGGTTTCCTACCCGCCTCCACTAAGACATAAGACGTGGCCGCCTCATCGATGGCTGAAATTTCAGTATGGTAGATGAACTCGGATCTCAGGTACGTTAAGTATAAGCAGTTGGGCTCTTTAGGTTTTCGGATCATCATCATACTTAGCACGTCGGGTCTTTCGTTGCCAATCATTCGTCTAGGAAACTCAGTTTTGATGAACCTGTTATTGAACAAATATATATATAAATATTTCGGACCTAAGCAGTTGTATTTTAGTAGGTAGTTCAATAATATGTTATCTATCACTATTTTGGTTTTATTTGTTTAGAAAATATTTGATATTACCTATATATACCTACCTAATTTTGGTTTTGTAGTTGGTATGTAAACTATATAATATTATGAGTATATGTTATAAATAGGTATATATATGTATATGAATATGTACATGCTAACAAATATATACTGACAAATTTAAAAATATCATCACCTTATTTATAAAATTATAAATTGTCAATGTTGCATTTTTTCTAACTACAGTTAATAAAACTATGATGGTATTATATTGAGTCTCACTCGTGATATAATATTTATGTTTTATATTAATATACGTTTGCGATTGAATTAAAATATTTTACGTATACCAAGGATTTGATGAACACGACCAGCGTCGGAACGAAGTGGAGATTTCACCTTAAGTCATTGAATTTCTTTTTATTGTACGACTGAGTAAACATTTTACTAAGGTTTGGTGTATTTTATTTTTTCCTGAGTGAATATTCTTTTTTTTTGTTTTTAACCAAACTTGTATTTGTGTGTAGAAGTTTTTACCTACATAATTTTCTTTACCCCCTCCTGAGTCTAGGGAATCATTTTATTTTATGCGTAGAAAAATACGTTTTTTTATTTTTTATTTTTTATATTATTGTATTTTTTCTATGAAGTAGAAAACCTACATTCCAATGTTTTGAGTACCATAGATAGGTACACATTTTATATTTCGAATGTGAAAGACGTTTGCGAGTTTATTTTTGGCATGTAATTTTTGCGTTTTCGAGAAAACAGATGTAGAGGTACATACCTTTTTATTAAGTGTGTAGAACTAGTTTTCAAATTTTTATTTTTATGTTTTCCGCTTAGCAAAAATTACACATGCTTTTGTTTGTGCTTATGACGGTTTTTACACATTTACATTTTTGTCACTATGACTATGTATAATTTTAACCGAGGGCTAGGTTATAATATATATTAAGTATAAAATAATAATAAGGAAATTTATTTTCATATATTATAACTTTATTTTAATTTAATATTTTCTGATCTGGCTTTATTAAATTTTTTTATATATAAGGAATAATGATTATACAATATTACAATTTATGATGTAGGTATTGATAATAAAAATAAAAAAAAATAAAATTTACAAAAATTAGACATATTATAGAAATTAATTAATTAAGTAAATTTTTAAACAATCCATTTGCAGAATTCTAATTTTTTTTTTCATAGGCTAATAGTAAACAAAAATGTAATGATGATATTATGGAAATAATATATGATATTTTCTTTTTTCTACAAAAAATATTACAGCAATCGGGCATTGTGCAAATCGCTGTCTAACTGTCTCAAGGAATCACATTACAAAAAATAAATATATATAATAATAAAAATATATTTATAAACGTAAACCATTTATTATGATAAAAAAACAGTTTATAGATTATCGCTCATTTAATAATTATGAATAAGCATAGTATATCTTATTAGTTATTATGAAAGAAAAATATTACAAAATGCCATTATACGAAAACATTTTTAGAATATTGCTAATACCAGATAATTTTGCATAAAAAATAAAATCATTGCCTTATCGAATATCTTCTTCCGTGATCCTATAGAGTGTAGGTAATATTTCCAAAAAATATGACAATATATTTTTTTCAATTTTTCACATTCTATTTATAAGTATTTTTTATATATTATATATTATTATGTATTTACAGAACCAATTACCTTTTTCAATATTAAAATTTTTTTTTTACAATAATATATAATAATTAATAGTAATTAATATTATTTCAAAAATTTTATATCTTTTAATGTATTTTCTTTCTTTACAATGATTTATAATATTTGTCTTCTTATATGATTATATTTATGTACTCATGAAACCAACTATGGTTTATGAAAGTTATTTCAAACTTGTTTTGTTTAATTATTATTATTACCTACATATATTTTGGGATTTTTATATTCATTTTTATTTGTTTTAATAAAATGGGACTCTTTTAGTTTATATAATACATTTATTTATATTGTATATTGTTTATATTGGGTATATTTAAAAATGTTTTAATTTAAACAACAATGCAGAAAATGCATATTTAAACCATTCATAATGTCTATTATTTTCAAATATTTAATCAAAACAGTAAATGACCCATATTATTCAAATTATGAGGCTATATTTTATTTAAACATAACGGACTCTCGTAGGTGCGGTACTATATATATATATATATATGTTATCGATTTATGTTAATAAATAGGAATATAATATATTTGTATATGAATATGTGCATGCTAACATCTATACTAACAAATCTAAAAATGTCATCACACCCGTCGAAATTATAAATTTTTAATGGTGCATTTTTTCTAATTATTACTGTTAATAAAATTATGATGGTATTATGTTGAGTCACGCTCGTGAGGAGGTACTCGAAAAAGACTTCCGGAAAGGTGAGATACAATATTTATGTTTTATATTGATATACGTTTAGGATTGAATTAACGTATTTTGTAGTAAGTTTTGTTGTATTCATTTGTGTTGCCACATACGTTAGAATCTACATTGGTGCATACGACAATTTTAGATTCTGGGATAAAGAAGACCCGAAAGAAGTTATTGATTTTACAATGGGATTTTTTTTTCAATATATGTGCATACACTATTTTATGTAAAAAAGTCGAGTAGGAATTTTAGGTTAAGTAGTAATTATTAAAAAATTCTTTCTAGTTTGTACTTTAAATAAGTAATTTTTTTATTTTTTCAATAGTGTTCTTGCGCCTGAATATGGAAGATTATACTAAAAAAAAATTTACAAATGGGAAAATAACAAATATATAGTTATCAGCTATCGGAAAAGATATTTTATAGGTCAAATGGATAATGTATAATATATAATATTAAATATTATTATACCTGACTTTGTTCAGAATATTTTAAATCAAATATAGGGCAATAATAAACAATTATTCCGTATGAAATTCCTATAATACATTCTAAATATATTTTGAAACTATATAAATAACATCATTAAATTATTGAAATATATTGTCAGTACAAAAAACCTACGTAGATCACTCAAATTTGGGGAGTGAAAGGATTGTATACTCAATTCAAAGAAACTAAAGTTTCAGGAGAGAATTTCTAAGGTTCGATTATATTGATAATATTTATGTTAATTTAGAACCTTTGCAAGATTCTCTATAACTCATAAAACAAATTAGCTCATTTGGAATTTAAAATACAGCCGGTACAAAATATTTTTTTACAATATTTTTTGACAATCAATTTGTAGTAGTACTAATATACTACTCTGATAATTTAGATTTTCCAAAATAGTTTCTAATACAATTTCGTGAGAAATACTGATGTGTAAAATTTTTAAAACAGGGCTCATATACTTGTCTTGAGCTCCATTATACACTGCGAGTGAATGAGTGCCCACGTCCGAAACGAATAGGTAAAGTTCATCTTTAGGGGAGTAGTCAACGGCCACTGATTGGGGACAGGACTTGTTGTCAGCCATTATTGACGAAAGATCGATTACAGTCACAATCTATAAAATAAAAAGAACGATTAGTGTACAATAAGTAACACTGAATTATATGAATATTTTAGACCATTGAAATTGTACAAAATGTTTGAAACAATCATGTCTGCGAAATAATTCCCTAAATAAATAAACGATGAAAATTTCTAGCTGAAACCTATAGTTATTTACAACGATAATTATCTATATTATAAAAAAGTTATATTATATTACCAAAGTCTAATGTTTTTTTTTTATTAAAGCGTGTCATCTTCATTTATTTGGAGATTCTTTAGAATTTTCCTTAATATAAACCGAATAGTCTATATGTCGGGTATATCTATTATATCCATTAATTATTATTTTTTAGTAGGATACACTGTTATAAAAAAAAATATTGTTACAACACGGACGAAACTAGTTATTTCCTCGAAAATCATAAAATAAATTTATATATTTTTCTCGTTCCCTATATCGATAATAGTTAGGTGTGCCTCTGACTTCGGTATTACATCGTTGGTGAGCACGTCCACAGCGAAAACTTTGCTCCCACCGTTGTTTTTTACTACAGCGTCACCTTCATCCTTGTCTCCGTTGTCCAGGATCCACAGCAATCCTTTTCGATCCAAGTATATGTCAACCACGTTGTACATCCGTTTGTGCGTAGTTGACTCAGCCACGTTTCGGTGTGCATTGTAGTCTGGATACGGCCTGATGACTAGTTCTTCGTTTACCTGGTTCAGGTTGATTAAGCCCAGCGTAAACGGCACGCCCGTCTTGTATCTGTAGGTAGTTTGTCGTATCGGTCAAAATATACAAAATCGAATTTGTCATTCTGGTTTTTTATGATTCCCATGATTTTTATAATTTAAGAGAATCTGTGTAGGCGATATTAAGGAAAATCTATCTTAATTGTAAAACGTTTAAATACATTTTAATAGTAATATAAAAGCGTTGATTCCATACCACCACTGTCCGTACTTATCATATTGTCGTTGTAAAAACAGTACGTCGTAAAAAAAAAAAAATCAAAAATGAGTTATATAATATAATTATATATATATATATATATAATTGTACATCAAATTTTATAAGAAAACATTTTTAGAATCTAGAGTGAATACTACGTATATTTCACAAAATTGAGGAAAATATAAACGTTGAAACAATCATCATGTACGCATATCTATTATTATGGATTTTATCATTTGTTTTTTGAACTTCACTTTTTCAAAATACGTGATATTGTGATATTGTTTGGACAACGGCGATACTATACAATAACTATTTTTATTTGTTTATATTGTTGCCTAAATACTAATTTTTTTTATTATTAATGAAAAACTCGTATTAGAATTTTTCAGTTTTAACAATATACAAACACCTTAGAAATATTAAACGAAAAATAAATTATAGATGAAAACATTATCTAGTGATCTACGTAGTCTTTGAATAATTAATAAATTATAAAACGTGTTTTAATGCAAATTGTTCTTCATTATTTTTTTTTCATCCTTTTACGATGTTTTTATGTTGTTATAAATGAGAAATGTAAGAAGTAATATTTTCAATATAATTTTATAAATCCATAAAAAACAACCATAATAAAAATTGTATAGGGCCAATTATTATATTATTTTTAAAATACATATATGTTTCAATTGTTAGATTTTTATTTTTCTTAAAATTATCTAAAAATTGCTTATATAGAAGGTCTTAAAAATGGCTGTGCTAATATCCACTTAATTGTTAAAGTAAATTTTTTGTCTATTGAATAATTTGTACATTAATTGTATACGTCTAATTGATTTAAAATAAATACAATTTCATCGTAAATATTAATACAGCATTTTTTTTTTCAATAAATCTATCCAACTATGATTTTCATGTATTTTTATAAATACTTTAGCTTTAAATTAATAATATTACTTAACATCTTTTGAATTATCAAAAAATTAATAAAATCTTTCACTGCAAGTAATGTGAAACACGTATATCAAATAATTGATTTTTCATGAGGGTATATTTTCATTTATTTTTCATCACGATTTTACCGATAAACTGATATTTCAAATGGATATTTAAATTTTAATATTAGTATTATGAACAAAATAATCTTTCCATTGGATTCCTAAACATTTTAATACAAAAATATATATTAACATCGATTTTCTTAAAAATGGCGCCAACACGTTTTTTAGTATCACCTTTTATTATTATAGATATAGGATTTAAATTTAAGTAAAATATTATAATTACTCGTAAATAATTTTTAGTGATAATTTTTATTTACTCATTTTGAAATAGAGGTGGTATTGGCATTTTATTATTTATCTCGATTTTCATTCGGACTTCAGAATGATAGCTATCAAACCGAGTTACTTTGCACCAAAAACTATAGTTTTCTATAAGATATTGTATATATGATATATGTTAATATTTGTCATGGCTTTAAAAATCATGATATTTTAATAATAATAGTTTTAATTGATTTGTATGAATTATTATCAATGCGTTTTAATTGTAAAACAGAGAACAATTAACCAGGTTGTATATTATTTAGTTTTATATAAGTTATAAGTACATAGTATAGGTACATGTGAATAAACTAAATTTTGGTTTACTATATTTAAAATGATTTATGTACATTAAATGGTAACATCTTAGTATATAATCCAAGTTTTAGGTCACGTTGCCATATTCCAGTTTGCGAATACCTCGGGATTTCCATACTCGCAAGTATTTGAATCTTTAAAGCTTCAATTTTTCATTAAATTTGTACATCTACTTTAACTGGCTCATGTTTATTTAGGAAGACCTATTGCTTTCTTATTAAATTTACTCCTCGAATAGACTGTGGCAGATTTTCGACTAGTAACCCATATGCAGTTAGATTTCTTACCAAGTGCTCATTCCATTTAGTACACTATTGTTATCAAATGTTTCTTTTTTGGCTAAACTCTATACTGATTTCCTAGATTTCAGTCAACAAAGTGGTGGATTTTTTTTTATTTTGGAGTTTACCCCATATATTCCTACTCCCTCACGTGTCAGTACAGTAGGTACGACGTATGCCATTACTGGTAACTAGGTAGCAGTTTTTGAATTTAAGGTTCCTAATATAAAGCATAGTTTAGTTGGACAGGTCATCTATTCATACTGTAATAATGATAATGTCTGTTCACTGAAATGTTCTTGATATTGATTGTGAAATACCATGTACATAATTATTAAATAAAAGAGTAGTATCCTGAGGTATAATATATAATTCCTAATAACTATAAAAATATTATTTTAATTCATCAGACATAAAAAATTGTTACATTTACGTAGATGCAATTTATTTACTTAACATTAAAAATCCATAACTTAAACACAGATTATAACTACTAAATATGTGTTGTAAATTATAAAGAAAACGATTTTTTTAAACTATTTTGATTATTTATTCTAATTAACATATTATAATGCAGAACAAAATATAAAAATTATACAATATAGTCTGCATAATAATATGATATTAATATTTCGTATATTGTTATATTTTTTTGATGTTTTTTTTTTTTTGCACGATATACAAATTGCCTAATTTTGTATGTTATGTTTCATTACCTTGATTATCTCTTTAATTATATAAACACAATTTGGAGGTGAATAACGATGTAAAATCCAATTATCTCTGTTGTTTAAGATGTATAAAACATAATATAGAAAATATATATATTCTAATAGTGTAAATTGTATCATGATAATACAGTAATTATGAAAATATTTTTTTAGTGCTTATAGACTAATGTTGGACGAGTTAATGTTTTTGTTTAATTTAGTTATGTTAAGTTAATAGCTAATATATTTCAATAACTAAATTAAGTTTAAAAATCAACTTTTAAACATTTATAATATAGTTAAGTACCTATCTGTTATTTTTTTGACGATGGAATATTATTATTTATTATTAATATAAATTATAACTAATCCATATGTACATTGTCCGTTAGGACTATCGCCACGTGTCAATTTTTATTCGGTGTATATAAATATAAATAGGCATGTAAAGGGTAAATTGATAATAAATTATAAATATTATTAATTATATAAAATTTAGCATTTTAAAGTTCAATAATATACATCTATTTACAATAACACGTATTATACGCACTGCTTAATTATTTGCATCATTTATTATTGATTTATATATATATATATATATATTCATCATTTATTATGACATAATGTATAGGTATAGGCAGTGGCTTATTTCAATTCTTTCTATTCAATTTTTTTATGGAGGGGTTAGGTTAGGTTTGGTTTAAAAACCAATGATTTATGTAACCATTATATATTTTACTATTTTTAGGGATAAAGGACTGTAGTTAGAATATTAGTGAAGAGAGAGGAGGTTCCATGGTCCATGCACTATTATTATAAATAATACTTTTTTAAGATATTTCATTTGCGTTTTGAACTTTTCAAATTTTTTTCATATAATATAAATTTTGATATTTTTAGAATATTTTTGTAATATATTTTGATTTGCATGGAAAAATGTGATCATTAAGCTTAAATAAAAATGAGTGACAAAATAATTTTTTTTAAATTATATATTTTTTTAGTCATACACTTTTTTCTAATTTTTTAACAGTAATATAAAAAACCTGTACAGTACCTAAATGGTGGTTTTTACTTTTAGATAATTTTAAGATATGTATTTAAAAACCATGAATATTTTTGATTAATATTTAGGCATAAGTTTACTGATGAAAATTTAACAGTTTTCGACAGAAATACTACATAAAAATAGACTACAAGATAGATCATGAAATTTGTAAATTTATAATATGTAATATTAAAATATTAACTTGGTATACTTTTAAGTGTTAATTAATAATTTAGTTTATTATTCCTTAGTATCGTAATAAATGATAAAAGTATCTAAGAACCACGGCCTAGTAATAATAATATAGTTTATCAAATTTTGATTACCAAAGAAATCCCTGCACATTTGTAAAATTATTTTAAATGGTAAATAAATTAAGGAGCCTCGACTCCGGTGCAAAAATCGACTTAAAAGTGGGATAAAATTGCGAGAATTTGAAAAGTCGGGTTTTAATTCTGAAAACTTTTGTGAATTTATCGATTTGTCTACTAAGGGTATCCTTACTTACGAGCCTTTTTTTTTTTTGGCTATGTTATGTATTAAAAAAACCGTATTTTTAAACAATGATTATATTTTAGTTTTTAATAATAAACAAAATGACTCGATCGATCTCTAGAAGGCAGGCTGACAAATTGAAAAGTGTTTTCAGAATTGAAATCCTACTTTTCAAAATCCAACAGTTTTATCCCACTTATTAGTCTTTTATGTAGAAATAATAGAAAAATTCAAAAAAAGCACTGCCATCATGAAATGCTAACATGAAGTATTACGATAGGTATTAGAACTATATCATAATATCACAGAATAATAATTTAGAAAAGTTTCAAAAACAAGTTTCGTATACCCACGTAACCAGAAGTAAATACTAATGGTTACCGGACGGTGAATGTTTATCTATACCTATTGTATTTCTATTTTATTTTTACATTAATTTTATTTTACAATTGTATACTCTTTCAAATTAATAGATTCAACGTTGAATAAATTCTCACAATACGTAATTCTAGTAAATTTATTTTCTAATATTATGTTTATTATTTACAGCTAAAAAAAATTTCAGTTGTATTAATAGGAAGTAGGTATATTAAAAAGAATAAACTGAAACCTAAATTTTATATATTACTAAAGAACATACAAAATATTTTGACGCCTACCCCTTGTACAAAGACTCCCACAGTCCCATTCATCAAAAAAAGGTGTATGCATTTTTATTGATGTTTTTGCTTATAACTCGCTAACCGTTGAAATGATGATCATACTGTGCTGAAAACAAAATTAAAGGCAATACCATTTGTCATAGAATTATATAATTTTTTTGTAGGCAAAAATGACTAATTAAAGATATAATAATTTTATCTACTTTTTATGTTGTTTATGTGCTGTTATATAGCAGTTTTAAATTTTTCAAGTGAGCGAGCAACCCTTTAAACTGATTTGGACACTTTATTTGTACTTATTTAACTTATAACTATAGTAGAATAAATAAATTGTTAAATAAATAACAAATAATACACAATACTAATATTATAGTCTTGTCTTTAATGTAGGTGATTATTTTTAAGGAGAATTTAACTTTTTGGACAAAATAAATAGGGAAATGAAAATATCAATACAAATATGTAGGAGGATGGCCTCCGTCACTATAATTAGATATTTGTGTGATAATTTATAAAAATAAATAGAATATGTAAATTAGTAAAATATTAATAAAAATAAATTTTTTCAATAAGTATTGATTACTAGCATTCAACATTTAATGTTAGCGTTTTTGATCGACTAAATTCTTCTGCCGGGGCTTGAACTAATTCTGGAGGGTCTTAAGTTCCTCCTTTATAATATCCGTCTAAGTATTTCAAAATAAGTACATAACAAACTTATTACCTATATAGTAAACAGTTATTACCTTGAATACTTCAATATCTCTTAAAATAAAAAATTATTGTGATTAATATTTTTTGGTTTTATAAATAAACTGTATAAAAACAATTATACTACTTTTTTATAAGTATGAAATCCTAAGAAAATCCTTTAATATATTATTGTTTATTATTAGGCAATCTAATATAAATTACTTTTTAAATTTATATAAAGGTAAG
Organism: Pemphigus obesinymphae; assembly: GCA_025469235.1. NCBI lineage: Eukaryota > Metazoa > Arthropoda > Insecta > Hemiptera > Aphididae > Pemphigus > Pemphigus obesinymphae. The sequence goes on along the minus strand of JAIPRL010009311.1, from coordinate 1,544 downwards.
GCTATTGGTGTTCATAATGATTTTATTTGTTCTGTATATGTTTTTCGGCAGTTGAATAGTTCTTAGATTGTTTATTAAAAACTCGTTTTTTTTATATATATTTTATTTACCATTTTGACTATATTAACTGTATGAAATGAAAATTAATTAATAATTTTAAACTTAACTGAATTTTAGTTCTAAGTAACTCATTTTTTTATAAGTACCGAAAAAGTTAAAATTAATTACTTAATTCAGTTAGTAAGTTAGTATTAATTACTGATATAATCAACCCATTAGGTGCAAAGTAACCAGATTTATCGGTATCCTGTCGAATTATTGTACAAAAATTACCTCGGCCAATTTATATTGATGTTATGCTGTTTAGAAATTGGAGAAAATAACGCACTACCAAAACTAAAACCCTATACGTACTGTTTTTATTGTACTTTGATCGTAATTAATATACATATTTTGGACTGCATTTTGAGATTCGAATATCTCTCCAAAAATGTTCGGTTTAAATATATTAATAATATTAGTTATAACTAAAGGTGAGCATCAACTAGTTAATAAGTTAAAGTTTAGTTAAAAAGGTAATTTAGTATTCACTTATTAACTTAACTAACTTAATTTTGTAAACGGTAAAATTATCAGATTATGTACTTAAGATATCTGTGGATAAGTTACTATCTAGTTAATATGTTTATACAAAGTTAAGTTAAGTTAGTAAATTTTTTAAATATTTTTAAAACTATGTGTCTATGTAACTTTATTTATTATAATATGTGCATTTTGATTTTCAATTTTGTATAGGTACCAGGTACCTAATGTACATAATATATACACTATAAGTCATATTATATTTATTATATTATACCATGTATCATCATATTATGGTATGATATATATTATATATATTATATATGTTATATATGTTATATATATAATATTATTTATATTTGAGTATAGTACTAATTGTATTGTTAATAAGTACCTATTAATAAGATATTATCATTTAATTTCTAAATAATATTTTATTGGTTTCTGAATACTTATAATAAATAATAATATCTAATATATTTGTGTTAAACATAAAACGTAAATACCATTTTTAACACCATCACTTTTACAAAAATAAGTAGTTATTCTATTTCTGTTCTTCATACTGAATTTGTATTTAATTAAATAAAATAGATAAAAAATAATTATTATTTGAATGCTATATTTAATAATATATTGTTCATAAATCATATATATCCATTAAACTATCTATTTTTGTCTAAATAACTATTGTATTTTTAATTTAAAATAAAAAGATAATTTGTATATAGAAAAAGAAAAGTTTACCGACAAAAGATAAAAATTAATTCAAGTTATTAATTTTTGAATTAACTAAGTATGTTGAGGAAGGATGTTATAAAGAATTAAACAAATTTTTTGGAACATACGCTCATGTCGCTGACGAATACCAAACAGCAGAGCAACCGAATTTGGCGTTTCCTGAGTGCGTAATGGACTCAAGTACTAGCGGGTTTTTCAAAGTTGCTCGTACTGTTTGGTGT
>JAIPRL010009310.1:0-17928 GCA_025469235.1 Pemphigus obesinymphae | reverse complement strand
AACTTCATTTCGGTTTACATCTACAACTTTCTCGATTATTCATTTAAAAGGAAAAGTGTTAAATTATTTTGAAAGAGGAATGCTTAAACTATATGCTATCTTGAAAATATGTACTTAACCTAAAAATTATGTAAAAAAAATTTTGAATTGTTCTATTCTATTCATGTTATATAATAATCTAAAATGTTTTTAAAAATGTCCCCGGGTCAAGAAACTTTGTATAGGGGGTGTGGGGGACGAAGTCCTCCCACAGCTTACTTTTTCTCTAATATGTCAGGGAACGCTGATTTTTTAACTAAGCTCAGAGTCCGTCCTTATTTTTTTTTTCCAATTCAACCACTGCTTGTTGGAATCATAATTTACGGCCGCCCTGTGATTCACTCCTTAATAACTAATAAGTAATAATTTGGCAGACGATAAGTTATTAAGCATTTGCACATAACGTTCAGAGATGTTACCGTCAACAACTGTAGCTATTGCAACATAGTTTTCCTTGGAAAAAAATAGCCTAAAATGTCACTATATTAATATTGATGATGGTCATTCAAATAATGTAGCTTATAAAACTTAAGATTTGCTTCTATAATAATTTTCTAGATAAAATATATTTTGTTTCATAATATTCCTCCAATACTTGTTTAATAAACTTAGGCAAAAGTTCGTCAGAATCCATTGCCACATTCTGTATATTTATAAATACTGCTGTGTAAAATCTTTATTTATTCATATTTTTTAAATTTTAAATCCTTATATAAGTATACTAAAATACTATAGTTTCCAAGACTTCAATTTTTAATGTGTCAAATAATTTGAAATGACTATAAAATAGTTTCTTAATTATTCCATAACAATAATATACTATAATTATACAAATGATAATTTTCTTCAGTCGAGCAGCGAGGTACCTATCAAAATATTTTTACAAACCGCATAAAATTGTTTTTTATAATTTTAAAAACGACTAAAAAGCAAATTGTGCCCAAATACTATATGTATATATATGTGTGTGTGATGTGTGTGTATACTGTATAGGTATTTCTTAAGTGTAAAAAATGTTAAAGATTTATTTTACTTAATATAATGTATAAATAAGTTAAGAGACTACACGATCGAATATTAATTTCAGTATATAACAAATTGAAAAAAAAATCATATCAATAATGGAGAAAAATATTGTTCTCTTTAGAAAAATAAATAAACTAGTACCTATATCGCCCACATAGAACAATATTTAAATTTTAAGTTACTAAAAATTAAAACATTGGAAAACAATAGTACTCAATCCTTGATAAAAATCTACTCGAGGAATAAAACAAATCGTTCAAAAAAATGACATAGGCCATTATTATTCTATGTGAATAATCCTTTATACCTATAATATTAATTATTATTATCGACCTTACCCGGTAAAAACCGTAACAAGGTTTGTCGGCCAAAACGCTGCCATCAGCATGAACGATTGATGCCATGTTTTATTGAGTATTTCGTTTTGATCGGTTTTCGGCAATATAATCATTGGATCGCTAAATCGACATTGTCTTAAATTCGTTAAAAATATTTGAGCACCGATTTCAAATATGTACTCATCTAAAACATCACAAAAAATTATGATTGATTCAATAATAAATTTCGTATATACACAAAAAATTACGAAAAGATTAATTAAATGGAATTTTCACGGATGGCGACGCAATGATGTACATAAAAGACCTAGAAATTATAACAGCAGAAGAGAGACTAAAAGATAGTTATACAAACAAAGTTACAAAAAAACCAACATGAGTACATTATAAACTATAATATACTTACTTAAGAGGACACTACACACTTGTTTTTTAAGGGAAAATTTTCAAGATATTTTAAGAAATATAAAAATACAACAATTGTTTAAAAATATTTAAATGCAATTTAAAAGGAATTGAAAATTGGTCCTGTGTCTTTACAACTTTTGATTATCGTGTAAAACATATTTAGGCAAAAGTGTTAAAATAGATTTTTAAAGTAATTTTAGAGTAAAAACACCTACTATTAAATTAATAAAAGGACAAAATTTCGGAGAGAACTTCATTTTAGTCTATCTAATTTATTTATTAAAAAAAATTCTACTTATAAAAAGTTAATATTTTTTATTTTTTCAAACTTTTATAACTTTTTTCCGTGTAATAAATTAAAAATCCCAAATGAGGTTCACTCCAAAATTTTGTCCCCTATCTATTTAAGAATCTGTTAAAACAGTTTTGCTAAAACATGTTTTTATCACTGAAAATCATTGTTACAGCGTCCTCTGAAATAGTTACTAAATCAATATATAATAATACAATCTTACTTCTTGTTTTCCAAGTTTTTGGTACAATGAGATTGCTTTCGGTTATTTTGGGTGTTTTTGATTTTCTAGGTCCTCTTTCGTCTTGAACAGCTAAAATAATTTAAATTTTACAATTATTATTTACTAAAAATTAAATAATTAATTATTTTGATTTTTAACAGTAAAAAATATAATAAACATATATTATGTGGATAGTTTTGGATTTAAATGCTGTATATAGACGGATTCCATATAAAGTAATAAGTTTCAAATATTTCAATCGGGACAAAAATATTAAATTTATTGTGATCTATAATATTTTGTGTTATAAGAAATATTTATTGCACATTGCACGCTATATACATTATAAAAATCAACATTTGTAGTCCATATTTTTACATATCTTGAATTTTCTCATGTTTTTAGCACATATTTTGGTATATTAATATGCTTATTTTGATAGTTTATCAAAAATGATGTATTTTTTGTACGAATCCGAGTATATAAAGCGAAGTGCATAATATCCAAGTTTGTTTAGAAAAAATACATAAAAATAATTAAACAGTCAAACATTCAACACAACCTCGTATAATTTAAAAATAAAAAGGTGCAATACTATTCACCGAGTAGGATATTCTGGTAGTGGATATTATATTACATTTTAAAGCAAAGATATATCATTGGGTTCTATAAGACGATTTTGAGCGAAGCTCAGTGTAATATTATAAGCATAACTATTACTGTAAATTTATTTTTGAAATATAATGACGTCATCATACATATTATTTCAATAATATAGAGTACCTACCTAACCACGGCTACTTTGTTTCTTAATTTGAAAAAACGTAGAAATTTATAAAACAAAAAATATCCCATTAGAAAATATTATTCTTCTGTACGTTCAAGAAAACTTTTGGAAAAATCAAAAAACTGACCTCCGAAAAATACCATATAAAATGAATTTACTATCAAAACATATTTTTACTCCTAAAACTCCTATTCTACTCTTGAAAACTTGTTTCCAGTGGAAAAAAAAAATAAACATCGTTATAGATTATAATGGTTATAGATTTATCATTCCGCTCAAATCTGTAATATAGAAATAGGTGGTTTTTAATTTTAATTTTTTTTTCATCATAATATATTGTACGTGTTCTGCAGTACATTGGTATAGTAACTCGAAAATTACGTTTTGAGTAAATTGAGTTTAAAGCTTTTATTCTCTATCTTTTTCCATTGATAACATCCAATATTTTAAAGTTTCACTCGTCCAATTTTAACGATACTCTGAAAAATTATCTAACTAATGTCGTTTCTAAAAAAATATGTATAACTCAAAATTGACAATTATCGATAGTAATTATTGAGTTATTGAGTTATTGAGTACTAACGGTATATATATATTTATTTATTTATTTATTTTAATAATAATAATCACAGGCGTTAGCCCAAATATAATAATTTGTAATAATAAGTTATAACATAACTAAAAATATATATATAAAGATAATAAGGATATGATAACATTTCTGAATAATAATATATAATAGGAATTAAGAATAATAATATAAAAAAGTGAATATAAATTATAATATTAAAAAATAAAAATTAAAACTTACTCCAAAAAAAAAAAAAAAAAAAACAATGAGGATAGATAATAGAAATACAAGATATAAATGGTAATCAACAAAGTTACAAAAATAATAAAACATTATTCATTATATCCCCGGCTGATAACCATATGTTAATAGGAGACTGTGCCAAAAAAATTTTAGTGTAAGGTGGAATGAAAAAAAGATCTTTTTTTTCAAAAAAATATATATTATATATATTTAATCTACATTTAGTGCCGGATCTAGAGAATTTGTCGCCCGGGGCAAAAAATAATCGTGGCGCCCCTTTTTAAAAATTTTAATAAGCAAAAAAAAAAAAAAAAAAGTCATTCGTCAATTCCTATTGAAAATTAAGTGATCAATGGGATCAAAAACGGGACGAAAAGTTTAAATATTTTTACATTTTGCGGCGCCCCAGATAGCATTATTATATGCATAAATATGGAATATTATTCTAGCTCAAATTATTTTTATTGAAATTTCAATGTATAGGACATACCGGAAACGTTCATGTTGACCCTCAAACACTTTTGCAGCCTACAAAACGGACACCAGTTCCTTCTTGCCTTGTCCACTATACACTGTCCCGTGCCGGCTACAACAAATATTATTATGAGTACACGATTTATTTCCAAATATTTATTTGTCGTTTTTTTCATCAATATAATATATATTTATAATGGCCTGCGTACCGATACACGTATATATGATCCTTCTCCGGACACTTCGTTTGAAAAAACAGGAACAGCCGTCGCAGCAATAAACGCCGTAGTGCTTTCCAAACGACTTGTCGCCGCACACCCGACAGTACACCGGAATCGGTAGAGTCCGTCCTATATACAATATTATATATTATTATTATTATTATTATTATTATTATTATGCAACAATTATAGGGGCGTCGCTTTACTCAACACGACATACAAAGGCACTCTAGACAGAATCTCCGAAGGAACCCTTGGGAAACCACCAAGGAGATTTTACACCAAACTGATCAACCGCGGACCAAATCTTTATTATAAAACAGATATTCCAAAAGATGTGGGAGTACGACACATTGTTTGTTGACTTAGCATACGATTCTATACATATAGGCCGAGCATATTGAATATCTTAAAAGAGTTTAATTTTCCAAAAAAAACTAATCAATCTAAGCATGGAAAATTCTGAGATAAAAATTTAAATTTCAAGTTCTAAATCTCAATCGTTTAAAGTAATTCTTTTCAACCTAGTACTAGAAAAGGTAGTTAGAGATATGAACATATCAGAAGGCATAACATTAGGAGGTCAGTCAAAGATAGGCTTGCTGGCATATGCAGATCATATATGCCATCATAGGAGACAACATAGAGATAATGAAGAAACATTGTAAGAAACTAATGGATGCTGCGAGTAAAGTCGGTCTCATAATAAATGACGAAAAGACGGAATATATGAAACTTAGCAGAAGGGATAGAATGTATCAACGAGTAGAGAATGTGTAAGTGGGAGGGACACATCTTCTACAGAGTACCACAATTGAAATACCTAGGTAGGCGTTCTCTTAACACAAGACAATGAGCTAAAGGTGGAGATATCGAGAAGATTACAATGAACAAACAAATGCTATTTCGGAGCGGGAATCCTGCTAAAATCTAGAGCGATATCTGTAAATTTAAAAATTTAAATGTATATGACATTAATACGGGCCCGTCATCCTGCAGTATGGCTCAGAAACACGGGCACTAAGAAAGGCAGAGGAAGTGAGATTGGACACTATTGGAAGAAAAGTTCTAAGACGAATCTATGGACCATATCTTGACCCACGAAACCGGAGAACGGAGAATACGAACCAACGAGGAGCTCCAAAACCTGTTCCGGAAACCGTGCACATCAATGGAAGCCGCAAGGAGACGGTTTTAATGTGGGCCGGGCACGCCCGGAGAAAAAAAGACACAATGATAATTGACAGTAATTGAGGAGGAACCGATATAGGAAAAAGACCACTAGTAGCTGCAGACCGTAGTGCCTTAGATGGGAAGATGTTGCGTGAAGAAAGACGTTGGAACAGTGGATCCAGGAGCAAACTGGATGGAAGTAGCGGAAGACAGAGAGAGGTGGAAGAATATTTATTGTACGGGATGGTCTTAAAGGCCGGACCCCCCCCCCCCAAAAAAAAAAAAGTTTCTTTCGTATTTATAGATATTTGTTGAAAATATTACGGGAAGGAGGCGCACGAAAATATTTCCCTCTAATAATTTCAATTGTAAATGTGGTTCTAATAATTATAATTAGTAATTTTAATCTTAACGCTTTTTAAAACATTTCAAGATTTTGCTATATTTTGCAGTACCTATACTGCAATGTTCGTTATAAATTTAAACGTTAGACGCCGGACGAGAATAGTCCATATAATAAAAAGGGTAAGTGAATAAGGATGCCGACTGACATTTACAAAAATATTCACGAGGCCAAAACATAGGACATATACATTTCTATATTTTTTGAAATTTTTATAATCTTAAGTTAAATTGTTTAATTTTACACCATATATTATAGTTTCTTGAGTATTTTTGCTATTCATTTAAATTTGAAAATCATACAGGTTTTTACATCAGATTTATATTTAAAAAACTGGTATATAACGCCTTTAACCACGGAAAAAATTTTTAAATTAAAATTGAATTTTAGTGTTAATAAATTATTTGAATTAGTTTTTTTATTAATTAAAAGAAAAAACCACGCGAAACCGTTACATTAAGTTCTTACCTTTATGAATAGTATGTTGTATAAAATAAAGCAAACAAATGATAATAATAAAAAATAATCTAATAATATCACTGACAATGTATAAAGACTACAAAGGAAATATTGGACATTAACACACCTTTATCCACTTGAAATAAAATAAATATAGTAATAGCTTAATAATACATTATCACCTTCGCCCACTTGAAATAAAAAAATAAAAACGAATAACACCTTTATCAATTTTGTATCTCTGTAAATAATTATTGTATAACCGCCTTAATATTTTAATACAAGGTGTATACATATACTTGAACATTTTTATCTACTTGATAAAAGCAGTTTTTGAAAAAATGTCAGTTGAAACATTTATTCACTCACCCCTTCAATTATATTACATTCACTGAATAATACTGATATTAATATTAATAAATTATGAAGAAACAATTCAATTGATTTTGCATACACTATATTGTTATTAGTGCTAACTTGACTTAAATTAGGGCTAGAAAAAGTCATAAGAGAATCTTATGAAGACCGAAGAATGGAGGTAGTCGGTGAAGAAACTGCGCTGGCATATGCTAATGACATAGTTCTACTCGGGAGTACACGAGTGGAAGTTACCCAGTCACTCTCTAATCTAATAGAAGCCGGTAAAAATATGGGCCTATGTATTAACAAAGAAAATAATAAATTTATGGTACTATCTCGAAAACACTCGAACCAACCAAACTTGAAAGTGAAAAATATGAATTTTTAAAAAATGAACAACATCAAATACTTGGGTGTTAATATAAACGACAACAACAACAATATACATAGGTAGGGAAATAGGAGAAAGAATAGCAAACGGAAATAAATGTTACTTTAGTATAAACGAGTTATTGAGATCGAAACTATTATCCAGAAAGTCAAAGATTACTTTATATACAAGTTACCTAAGGCCGATTGAACTTATGCGTGCGAGACCTGGTCCACGACAAAAGAAGATAACGGAAAGCTTGCTATATGGGAAAGGAAAATTTTAAGAAACGTATATGGACTGGTGTACAATGGCGAACTAGGAACATATGAAAAAAGACACAATGAAGAACTCTATGACCTATATGGAAAACCCAACATACGTCATAAGACGTGAACGTCTAGAGTGGCTACATGGGACATGTCTGGAGAGCCGAGGTGGATGTACTAAAGAATGTTCTGACGGAAAAAGTAAATAAAAAACGCCCACTGGGAAGGCCGATAAGAAGATGGAAAGACGCAGTAGAAAAGGATATGAGATTGATAGATGAGAATGCAAAACTAGACTGGACTTTAGAGAGAGAAAAATGGAAGGGTTTATTAGTGGCAGCGCAGGTCCTGAATGGACCGTTGAGCTGTGCATGATGATGATGATGATGATATTATTATATAGTGCAAACTCCGAAGTGACTTTTATTTTAAATAGACCACCCATTTAAAATTTCAATAACTTTGGGATGGGGACAACACAAACAAACAAATGGAATGAACATTTTAAAAATTAAAAAAAATTTAATCAGTATGTTTTTTTTAAATTATATAAATAGTATTACGCAAGTATTCCAGCTTCTTGATCTAGACACCTTGGCTAATGGTAGGCGTGATACTAACCTCAGTTTTTTTAGTTAAATTATCACGTGGACAAATTGATTCCCCTTACTAACTCTCTAAAATCCCTTTCAAAACTTATATCCGGGTTTTCCGGCACCTAGTTTCATTTTTACTTCCTATACCTCCTCAACAATAGTTTTATGGTCTAAATAAACTACCACGATATTTACAGACAATAGCTAAATTTGACCTCTCCTTCTCATTTTTGTAAGAACCTAGTTTTATATGTTATTTAATATGAATGATATGTTTTCATAAATTTATATATATAAATGGATTGATTGTGAATTGGGCAAATTACCGTTAGTATAGGCTTAACTTGGGATTTTTTTAGGGGGGGGGAGAAGCAATTTTTTTCTTAAAATTCTTCCAAAAAAAAAAAAAATTCTGACTTTGCACAACGTAAAAATATATCTTAGTTTTGTATCATCTCTATAACTATAATTATAGCGAGCAACATATTATGATACTAATATGCACTAATAAAACCTTAAAATATTAGGTATCTTTATTTTTTTTAAAAACAAAATATTCTCTATAAAACAGGGGCATTTGAGTAACATTTTCCCCAAAAATGAAGAAAAAAAGATAAATCATTGCGTTCAAAATACGGTTCAAAATGAAGCTCAGTTTATTAATATAATAAAAAAAAATTAATTATGACAACATTATTTTGTTATTATTCTTCTATATTTATAAAATATTTTTGTTTACGAGGTAGTTTTTCCTTACGCTTAAGGGGGTTCGAGTCGATCATTTTCTAAGGAGTATTATATAGGCAATTTATCGTACATGATAAAATTTTTAATTCAGAATTGAATGCAGTTAGAGAGATCATTGAAGTTAATAAAGCTAAGAATAAATTAATAAATACACTCCTTAGGCTTATATCCGTCTAGATTAAATATGAATTGCAAGTGTGAAAATAAGACCGTATACTAAATCACTTTTTGAACAGAAAGTTGCTTTCGCTGTGACAAAACTGTAATTATAATTATGAATTATAATTGCTCATCCAATTATAACTCTGTAAAAAGCATAAGATTCTTTTACATCTTTTCTAGGTTTTAATTGAGGCGTTATTTGAAATATGAATTTCCGCTTTAGATATACACAAGCGAACAATTTTTAAAATATGAAAATTTTGTTTAATCATACCGAAATCGAAAATTCATATTTCAAAAAACGCCTCGATTAAAACCTAGAAAAGATATCAAAAAGTATTATGCTTTTTACAGAATTAAAATCGGATCAGCCAAAGTCACGCAATTCTGTCACAGCGAGAGGTCTAAAAACGATATTTTTTTGCCCGACTCAAACCAGTAAGTAATTATTACTGGAAAAATCGAAAAATTATCTCTTTAAAGTAGGTACCAACTAGAATCAAATCTCTATGAACAATTTTTATTCAAAAACACCTCAATATGACTCCTTAAACCCAAAAAAATGTTTACAGACAAAAAAACAAATCTTAAAATCAAAAAATTCCTTGCTTTGCACAGTGTATAAAAGGTCGTTTGCGTACATTTTTCCCAAAAATCGAGAAATATGCATAAAATATGTCATAAACACCAAAATATTCTCCAACCTCTAAAATATGCAAAATTATTTTTATTCTCTGAATACTTGGATCGATAAATCGTCCACATTTTTTACACTCGTCAAACTGCATACAGTCAATTAAAATATGTAAAAACCTAAAAGTCCTCTCCCAGTTCATAATTTATAATAATGTTAAATAATATATTACATAATATCTTAAAATTATATATACAAATATCAAATGTGTGTATATTGTATAGCAAATATATAAGCAAACTTTTAAATTAGGAAATATAAATTAATAGATTTAAATTCGTTATACAAAATAAGCAATATTTATAATTCTGCAAACATTTTATAAAAATAATTCAATAAAAATAAATACAATTTTTACCTAAAGAATTACAAAACATATTAGTAAATTATAAATTCTGAATGGAGAAATGGATTTCTTGGTTTTATAATAATGCGTATGTGGAGAAAATTTAAAAGATAATATTTATCTGAGCGTAAATGAAAACTATACCTACCCAAAATTATTGTTTTAAATAGGAAAAATGCAATGCCAAAAACTTGAAATTTGCACCAAATATTTACTGTAACATAATATTGACGTGATAAAATTTAATTTTTTTTGCCAATCTCGGTACCTATCTCACAATAAAATTGGGAAAAAGGAATACTACTGAAAATAATTATATGTATAAATCAGAAAATAATATTACTAACAAATTTATACAAATTAATAAAAATTTGAAAATTAATTTCCTATTTCAAAGGAGGTATGGCATGGTATGGCCGAAAATAACGGATAATTAACTGAAAAATATAAATCAGTTATTATTATTTTATCATAAATTGAAAATTATAATTTTAATATAAATATAAATAATAATATAAATATTATTATGAATCATACTTTATGATATTGGAAATCATTTTCGACATATATTAATGATTGTAGTACTATATTGACGAAAATAAAGATTTTCAAAAAAAATTTACCTTTTTTGGATCATATATTTATAACAATTTTGAAATTAAATTTTTCTCGGTTTCATTGACAGTTTTATTAGTTGAGATCTGAAAATTTAATAACAGCTCAATCGTATGTTACTCTAATTGTATTTGAAAACATTTCGAAATCGATACCCAGTCATAATTAAATTTTATAAATACTTATTTATAGTTATTTAAGTTTTTGCCGTGAATATTTAATACCTACCGAATAAACAGTAAAATATTAAATGTAAATTAATATACATGTATATTAACATATTGTATAAAAAAAATGGAATGGTCAAAACATTATATTTATAGTAAGTATATACACATTTATAATTACTACTAATTTAATTATAATTTAGGTATATCAGTCAATAGTCAACAATAATAATTATAAAATATTTAAATGTTAGATATGAAAAAACCAAATTTTCATTTTGATGTTTATTATATTTAATATTTCAATATTTAAAAATTAAAACATAAACGTTATTGGGAACTATTTTACTCTATCGGACAATTTAATGTTTAGAAATTTTCGAGCTCGTGTGCCTACTTAGTTTTAGTTGCTGAAAACGATGATGCAATCATAATTTAGCGATTAGACTTAGTTTCGAAGTTATAGCGATTTGAATTTTTTTCTTACTATACATGTAAAATAATATATTTTAAATTATGTTTTTGTATCAAAAAGAGTCAAAATATAGAGGTAAATAACAGGACAAGAAAATAATCAAGGTATTTTTTGTGTAAGTGTAGTTTTGATATTTTTTTTTATCTTAAAATAAAAAATAGGCATTTTCGTTGGATTATTTAAAAACTACTCTTTTGATAAGAAAACTTAGTGTAAAATATGTCGTTTTAGATAGTAAAAACAATTCAAATCCCTATAACTTCGAAATTAAGACCGACCGTTAAATTATGATTAGGTACCACATAGTATACATCATTGTTTTCAACGTTAAAAATTACATAAGCATAAGTTTTTCAAAAATTCGAATTGTTCGATATATATAAAGTATAAAACAGCCTGATATTGATATAGGTATCTACTCCAATTATTTATTTAAATACAATACTTTGGATATACTATATATTGTATATCTTATTAAAAGATATACAATAAAAATGTATAACGAGTTACGTTTTAAAGTCAGTTGAAAATCATGTAACTGATTACTGCAGGCCGACACTGAATATAGTATATATTATTATATATAGCAGGGATGGGCAACTCAATGTATAACTAGAGGGTGTCAATTTTGAAACTTAAAACGATTGCGGGCCAGATATAAAGTTGTACTTTTTAAGGGTCTTCGACAGTGGATTTTTCAAAGCGCTAAAATAGTCTTGGCATTTCCATAAATTGGCCGTGTTAGACTTGTTGAATTTTAATTTTGAAAAAAGTTCTGAATTCATTATTATATTTTCTATGTTTTTACCAGATGATTTTTTTAAATAATTTTTTTTTAAATAAATGACAAACAATTAAATAATGATTTTTTCATTAATTTGAAACCACCATAAAAATCATTATATTGATTTAATTTTAAATCCATCTGGTAGAAACACAGTTTAACAACTCGCCTTTAATTTTTCCAAGATATGTTTTTTGTCTAAACTTATCCAGAAACCTACAATTATGGAAATACGTGAGCATGTTTATTAGAAAATACCGTGATTACATGGCAATGAAAAGTAATATGGGTGTGAGGATATTTTTAGATTAATTTTAAAATGTACTTAAATATTTTTAAATTGTTAAATTTTTATTTTTCCTAAAATTACTTAAAAATTGCCTATACTGAACTCCTTAAAAACGGCGGGTGTCGAAGCCCCTTAATATTATATATATATATATATATGATAAGAACTATAATATTAATTCAGTGGTGGATTTGGGGAGGGACGCAGGGGGACGGAGCTACTCTTCTTTTTTTTCATGTTGAACAACGTACCCCTTAATTTATTTATCAAGGAACGCAAGGAACGCAATGTTTGTTTTGATTTAAAATTTTTAAAAATTATATAATATATTTTTGGAAAAATCTTGCAATTACGAAAACGAATGTTTTTTTGTCCTCATCACATAATTGGTTTTAGATAATAAGCATGATATAAAATGTTGAATAGTTGATCTTATTAAATCATATTGGTATCATATATAGGTAATGAATAATCTTCATTGTCCGTGACTGGCTAAAGCCTTAAAGGATGGCGAAGTCAATGTCGACACCGATAAACTTCATTTCGGTCTACATCTACAGCTTCCGCTATTGTTCATTTAAAAGGAAAAGTGTTAAATTATTTTGAAAGAGGAATGCTTAAACAATGCTATCTTGAAAATATGTAACCTAACAATGATGTAAAAAAAAATGTTGGATTTTTCTACTCATTCATGTTCTATCTTTCTTCTCCTCCTTCGCCTTCTCTCCCAACTATTTGGGGTCGGCCACCCTGGTCATACACTTCCAATTAACTCTATCTCCCGCATCTTCTTCACTTACTCCCACCTTCCTCATATCACTCGCCATCACATCCCCCCCCCATCTCTTTTTCGGTCTTCATCTAACCCTCTTACCAACAACATGATGCATTTAACATACTTACCTTACTGTATCAGTCTCATCCCTCCTTAATACATGCCCAATCCATATTAATCTATTCTCTCTCAATTTGTCTACTATCGAAGCTACCCCTATATACTACCTCTGATATACTCATTCCTTATTTTATCCTCTCTAGTAACTCCACTCATCCAAATTAACATTCTCATCTCGGCGACACGCATTCTCAGTTCTATCAACTCATTCATGTTCTATAATAATCTAAAATGTTTTTTTAAAATGTCCCCTGCACGTTAAGAAACTTTGGATGTTGGGGGTGTGGGGGACGAAGTCCTCCACGGCTTACTTTTTCTCTAATATGTTCCGGAACGCTGATTTTTGAACTGAGCTCAGAGTCCGTCCTTAATTTATTTTCTCCAATCCAACCACTGAATACTATCTAAGTTTAATGTAATATATACGTTTGATTATTGAAAATGTCTCCGAGATTTTACAATTTACCTATAGCCACTTTTACTATGCCTATATACTTGCAGAAGTGAATAGTGTAGTAAAATTTTCGATTGTAAAAACGTCGAAAGACAGTCCATCCGGACCCGGATAAAAAGCTATGGCGAACATTTTGTTAATAATTATATCGTCTATAGGTATACTATAAGGTATTCTATAATAGGAGACGGCTTACGATATATATCATTACCTTACGTGAAACGATAGGAAAATTTAAACGGCACACACACACACACACACACAAACTGATCTTATCTTATCTATTATCTTACTTACCCATAGTGTACGTTATCGTATTTCGGTATATATACCACGACAATGATGGGATGCACTGCGGTTTATTGCGCAGCGGCGCCTATAGCTGGTACATAGGTATAACCGTTCTGTGGCCGATCGCCGTGAACGCAGAACGATAAATGCGATGGCTGCTATATACGGTGCCATTGTATATTATGTTGTAGCCCGTGTTTATTGTTACCGAACGAACGAAAAAAAAAATTGTGGAAAAAAAAAAACACCCATTACAATGGTGGGATGGATGGATGGGGGGGGGGGGAGGAATAAAAACCGGCGAAGAAAAAAATCGGTGCTCGAAATCGGTAATGGGCGGATAATTGTGCCAGTGTAAATAATACACGTTTTCGATATATTATTTATTCAAAAGCCGTAAAGTCCTTTCAAGGACACACGCCGAGTGCACTTTCGTACGATATACATATCTGTACATAACGATAATATTATATAATTCGGCTTTTTATAATATAGGTATAGCCGCGACGGTTGACCATTGATCCCTCGGCGCGTCCATTAAAGTAATGTTTGCTTTTGCCACCTGTCAACCGGATATCATAAATCCCGACATCTGAATATAATATGTATCCATTAAAATGAAAATGAAAATGAAAATGAAAAATAAAAACCCCCTGAAGGGTCACACGTCGTGTCAGTCGTTATATTATTTGTACGCGTATAATACGGCCGGCGCGTGTGTATTATTGAGAAAATACGATTTTTTTTTTTCACCGTAGTTATATAGGTATATGGTATATGGTATAGTGGCGGTCGAACGTGCAACATTATATTCGTTTTGTTATTTATTTATTTTTTTTTATCGGTTTTCTTTTTATTTCCTTTTTTGTTTTTTGTCCGCTCAAACAATACATCCGGTCATTTAAATATTATTTCGGTCGCCGCGCCGCACAAATATTCCGGCACATTACGCGTGTAAATATACATAATATATCATAATAATAATAGGTATATCGGAGACGATTAAAAACGTGCAAATTCTTTTCTTTTTTTTTTTTTTTTTGTTGGAATTTTCGTTTTCGAGGAAAATTCAAATTAGGAGACAGTAACGGCGGTGACGACGTATTATCGAGTGTGTTGGAGATTAAGTGGAGGTCGTCATGAACCTTAAGGTTCCAAATTTAATTCTCATCAGGATATATTAAAATTCTATACGGTGTTTATACGTTGAAAATACAATAACATTGTGGTGATTTTTTCTAAAAAAAACGATGAATAAAAAAAGGAGATTTAAAATTTGTAAATTTACCAATTTACAAACTTCCCTCGCATGACGGAAATAAATGAAAAATGTATTCACAACGTATTCGAGTAATTTATTAACCTGCTACGTTATATAGGTACCTTTCACTGCTACAATGATTATTCCCATGTTACCTAGCTGTGCTAATTTAATTTTATACTTTTGTTTATTTGTGTTTTTTATTTTTTTTTTTTTTTTTTATTAAATATTAGGTAGGTACATATGCCTTATATATAATAGCGCCTTGATTCATATGTTAAAATTTAATATAGGTAAAAAAAATTGACTGAGATATTTAAGTTTTTTTAAAACAATATTACAAGGGGTTCCAAAACATAATGCATTTGTATATACTATTTAAATGACAATAATAAAACGCATAATACTAGCTATAATGAGTATACTCATGAGTAATAATGACAATTTCTTCGAATTATCTAATAAATAGAAATAATATTCGGATAATTAGTGTTGATAAAGGTGTGATAATATGTTATTGCTTAGGGCAGCCATTTTGAGAACCAATATCGTATGCACGAGACGAATTTTAAACGTGTCTCGTTGGAACTATGGAAATTAAAATATAAATGGTTTTTTACCGTTAAATTCGTTTAATTTATACGTGTGTATTTTTTTTTATACCAATAAAATATTTACTTATTTCAAAATAATTACGATGACTTATATTTATGTGTGTGACTTGAGTCCGACTAAAACAGACCGAAAAGCATATTATGTTGCATCCTAAACGCCCGAGTGTATTTAATTTCAAGAAATACAATATAATATTATGATAATATAATAGGTACAATATGCATATTTGTTGTTATAGCCGAGTGACAACATTAATGTGCAAATCGGTGCCGGACTATCTATGCTCCAAATATAACATTGTTATATAGTGCCAAAAGAGCGCCACATTAATTTATTTTCTAAAAAACAAAATAATGGGATATAGGCCACAACAATATTAGTGGGTACCAAAAGTTCGACCCACAGTTGTAGATAGAACCTATCTACAACCGTATGATTATTCCGTACGCTTAAAAAAAATAATTGAGTAACACTGTTTAGGAACGTGCTGGTACCAATATTTTTATTTTGGTAGTTAAGGCTCATAAAATGAGCGTTAACATTCGAGTAATTTATACTTGTCATACCTACAAATTGTTTTATAAACATGATACGTATTACGGAACAGAACCAGTGTTACCTGCAATTTTACCAATACATATTTTATCAAGTGTACGGTACGGTCCAAATACATACACCAGTATATTTTTTAATGTACTGACATATGGTCCAACTCGCCCCCCCCCCCCCCGAGTAGTCCGAAAAATATCATAAAAATCATATAGGTGATAATAAATGGCAACAAATGTCAGATATTCTGATATGAAACGGCAACTGAATCCCGGAAACGAAATGTTACGGGGGGTCGTAGCACAAAACATAATAATTATTAATTACTATATTTTTAATTTATATAAATTGTTACATTTCATATTGAATATATTATGTAATGAATAAATAATATATTGAATAATATTGGTTTTCATCATGGCTATATAGATCTATAGGAGAGATAAGAAATAACTATAAGAAAATGCGCTGTGTCTAGACTCTAGATCAGGGATCTCCAAACTTTTAAATTTTATTCCAAAAGTTGCCAAAAGTTTATTATTAACACATATAATTTTTGATTTTATGAAAATATAGGTATACAAATATAATTTTACTTTAAATCTTTCTGTAAAATATTGTCTACAATTTACTTAAATATAATTGGTATAAATTTAAATGATAATATATATGCCTATTGTAATTTTAATAATTTTTTATTTTTTTTTTTTAATGAGAAGTATGAAATTGATGTTTTTCTGCTAATATTTGATCGAATTGAGGTTGTATGTTGCTAGTTCGAATTTTCAAAATTGGCTCCAAGTGTTTGTCAGTCATGGCCGATCTATATTTTGATTATTTGATGCATTTCATTTTGGAAAAAGTTTGTTCGCACAAACAAGTTCTAGCAAATACAGATATATATTCAATTGCAAAATTTTTTTAATTTGAATACTGTGTATCTGGGATAAAAATCAACTAAAGTCTCTTCACGATGTTTGATTTTCAGTGCATCATTATATTGAAAATCAATCATTTCCATTTAAAGGGTAGGAGGTAACTTCTCAATATCACAACTAAACGGGTTTTGAAAAATATTTATTTCTTCCGATTTTACGTCAAGGTCAAAAAAACGTTGTTTAAATTGGATTTTAAGTTCAGAAATTATTTTTTGATCGAAGTCGACTGGAAATTGTGTTTTAGATTCTTTGTTATATTTATCACAAGTAGAAAAATAAATATAACAATTTTTTAAAATTTGCGTTTCAAATAAAATAAGTTTTTGCCTAAATGCTTTTACTAATGTGTAAACATCGCAAATAAGAACATTTTTACCTTGTAATTTTAGGTTGA
>JAIPRL010009309.1:0-17931 GCA_025469235.1 Pemphigus obesinymphae | reverse complement strand
GAAAACACAAAGACTGTTCGGAGGATAATAACACAAACAAGACGGAAAGACGGATCCAGTGTGCGCCTTCTCACCGTTCCGTCACGTCACGTCTCCAACCGTCTCCGAGCCGTATAGAGACGTGACGTAACGGAACGTATTCAGTGTACACGCTGCTTTACTAACGCGCGTCCATGTAAACCTAGCCTAATAATAACTGTTATTTTACCCCAGCGCAAGTGGCGCGGCGAGCAGCGACGCTAATCTAATTATACTTTTGCAATTTAGTTTGCCGATTTCTGATTGCTCGTTTCACAAGTGACGTCAACAATAGCACTTTCTAGTTTCGTACCTTTAACCTTTTTATGTTCTGTACTATTCTGTGCTTTATCCGCCGTCACGATCACGTTCTTGATTTCGTCAAACACGTTTATTTTCTGTACTTCGGTGTTCTACAAAATCCGATTTGAGGTTATTATATTTGCGTACCTACGTTTGAATGTTTTGTTGAGAGGTACCTATTATTCTCGCATACACTCGGTCAAAATAATGGAAGAGTCTACGACTGGTAAACGTATGTTGGAGGAGGACAACGACACGGTAGAGTTGACGGAAAACGATCGGAAGAGGTTCAAGACTGACTTGAACCAATTGTCCTCATCGCTGGAAAACATACGGAACGAAAAAGACGGTAAAAAATGGAACATACTTCCTTCCATTGTCTACGAATTGTTCGCGTTGTTCAAATCCGGGGAAAAGCACAACACTGGCGAGAAAGAAAAATCTGTGAGTAAAAGGTTTAAAAGTATTTACATAGTAGGTAGGTACCTATTGTTATACGATGAGTTCTTAAATGAACTTTTTTCTTGGTGATTTCCGTTTCTCGATTTTTCATTCGCCTTTTTATATAGATATTTGGTGAACGAAAAAATCCCAAAAAAAAAAAAATAAAAATTTGACAATTTCCCTAGATTCTCAATTAGGTACAATAAAAATATACCCATTACATGTAAAAAAAATATATTCATATAGGTATAAAATAAACAATTAACCAACTTCTATGGACATAGGTATTGCAATGCACTGCATTGTGATTATTCATGAGCCGTTGTATTTAAGTATAAATGTAATATATATAATTTATATATTAAATAAGTAGGTGTAGCCAAACTGCAGGTCACGAGCCGCATGCAGCCCTTAAATCAATTTAGTACGTCTCTTGAAGCCAAGAGTGAAAATAATACAAATATTAAAAAGTACCTATACATATATTAAATATACCTAATTCAATAGAAATTACTCGGCCTGGAAATTTCTGACATTTGTAATGACCAAGCATTGTTGTTCATGCACCACTTTCTTGTGGACTTAGTAAAACTGCCCATACGCTAAGCGGAGTGTCGACATTTTACACATGTTCAGCATTTACAAATGCTAAACATATCATTACAAGAAAGAGAAAAACTTTTTTCCGATTTGACCCAGTATATTTAACTTTCATAGCAAATAAAGTCTTTCGGAATAACCTTGAGACTATAATGTTTGAAGAAAATTACTTAAAGCCTAAAGTATAAATTAAACTATAAGTTTTTCCATTTTTGTTGGGTTTGTTGCTCAATGTTCATATATAATTTATTTATAACTTTTTGGTTTTCAAACTTAACATATTCACTTTGCCCGGGTCTCCTGATACTGATATCAAACATTTTTTCAAAAACATTGGAAAAATAAATTTCTAGTTTATAGAATTGTTTTTAAGTTCATTTGTCAAAAATTTTTTAAAAAAAAATCTAAAACTAAATTAATAACTTTTTAATATTTTTATATTTTTATAAGATTGATGATTGAATGAATGTATTCATATGTAAATCAATGTAACACAGATCATTATATCAGTGCATGTCATTTGGGTCCGTGAAAAATTAAATATCCCAAACTGTTATCTATGGTGCATACTACTTGCGTCCCATATAAAAATATCAATTAAAATTTATGACCTACCTACTTGCATCTCTATTCAGCTCGGGTTTGAAATGATCAGCTATTCGACTATGAAATAAGTACATTTTCGTTTAATGATTTATTTAATTCACAATTAAAATACATAGGTATAGGTAATAGGTAACTATAACATTACAATTTAGTAAAAAAATAAATAATTTTATAATAAAAAGTAAAAAAAAAAAATTGCATTTTAAGTTTTATATATATACTGAGCAGACTTTAGTAATATTCCGAATACAGTATTTGGAATACTGTAATCAGAATACTTTTTAAGTACCTACTCTGAATATTTTTAAATACTTTTTTTGAAAGTATTTAATACAGTATTTTGAATACTTTTTACAAGTATTCTGAATACAGTATTCCGAATACTTCATTAAGGTGCAATCACATTTTAAAAAATAATATCATAATTTTTCCGTCAGTGTAATTTGTGTTTGTGCATAATAAGTACCTACATAATATTTTATATTATATTATTTTGTTTTCAACTATATTTAGGGCGACTGTAATATTATTATCCAATTTTAAATATGATGATTTAATAAATAATGACTTGTTGATGAAATAAAAATTTGAATATATTATTTTATTAAGGTATATAATACTAATTATTACAAAAACAAATTCCTACTCACTTATTACTTACTTAAATGAATTAAACAATACCTATTAGACTTTAATATTAAAATTTGGATATAATTTATAATTAATAATTAGGTGTGTATTATCAATAGTATTATTATATTAATTTATACGAAGAAAAAAAAACTATTAAATATAATAATATTAGATACCTACTAATTTTGATTTAGAAATCTAGTAAAAATAAAGTATTCTAAAAGTATTTGGAATGCATTTTATTTAGTGTTTAAAATATTTAGAGAATACTATAATTATAAAGTATTCGAATACATATTCTGAGTACTTTTTTTAGGAGTATTCGGAATATGTATTCGAAATACTTTTAAAAAGTATTTTACCTAAGTCTGATGCTGTGTTCTAAAGTAGAATATAACGGCCGCCCGACCAGTTTACATTTGATACCGCACACCTGCTCTAATGACCGATATGACCAGAGCGCCAAATACTGCCGTTGTAATTTTATATGCACCATTGGAAGTTATCGGCTCATTCATTTGATGTCGACTGTCGATTTTACCAAATAGTGAGAGAAAAATCGGTCTACGAGCTTCCAAAGCCTCAATTATGTTGCATAAACCTGTATATTCTACTTTGGAACAAAGTGTACCTAATAAAATTCCTTGGATATATTATAGTATATAGGTACTAGTGATATCAGATATATCCGTATATCCGAAACCGGAGATTGAAATAAATTTTATTTGGATAATTCGAATAATATGAATAAGATGAATGTTGTTAACTATTTAACTCATTTAATTTATTTTATAACCCATTTTTTAAAAATTATTTGGTACTTTTAATCATTTTTAGATTATCCCAAATGATTTTATACACATAAAAAAATTTCCTAAAAATTATGCAAAAACATGAAATATTTCAGTTGCCTATAAAAATTCTATATCATTTAATCCGTCAGATTAAATAAACTCTTTATCCGAAAATAAAACTATTTGAATTATCCGGATAATTTAGATTTTGGATTAACGGTTACAGATACCTGGTTTATCCAGATAATTGATATAACTAGTTTACCTACCAATTTTGAAAAAAAAAAAAAACAATATTAAATATTTAGTATTTTTACCTATAACTTAATAAACTTAATAATTTGTACAATAATTTGTATACCTACTTTAAATTAAGAATTTAATGAAAATATTATTCAAGTAGGTAGCTATGGTATATTTAAAAAAAAAATAGTTACTTAATTTATGTTTACATTTATTAAGGAGCTACCTTTTTATTATTTTGTATCCTTTTTGCTTTTCAGGAATCAATTTCTGATATTAAAAAAGATGGAGAAGTTTTACCAAATAAAGATTGTCAAGATAAGATTTTTGCTGAAAATGAAAATCTGAAAGAGGATCATAATGGCTGTGATACAATCAGTGATGCAAACCCTTTGCCAAATAAGGAATTACAAAAAACCTTGGAAATCCCTAAAAAATCAAATGAAAGTATAGTATTTAAATCTCCTATAGAAGATATCCAGAATGAGAAAAAATTAAGAATTTCTACAAATGAAACAGGAAATATTGAAAAGAATATCATAAAGGTAATTATGATATTATTATAATCTATATTCAGATACAAGATACACATTAGGTACCGATTTAAAAAAAATACGTGTAAGATATATGTATGTTAGATACATAAAAGGTATAAGAATCGTATTGGTTTACTACTTATCTTAAATTTGTAAATAAAAATTATAATATGCCTAAAAATATTTTGCACAATTCATAACAATATTTATAATAATAATAAAACACATCGTAAAATATAATCACAATATATAAATACAAGAAAATAACAAATTATACCTAAAACAAATGCAATTAATAAAATAATAATGTTTGATTTGTGTTTAACTGATTTATAATTTTATTATTTTGTAAATTTGATGATTAGAATTTTGTTATACTTTTAATAAACTGTAAACTAATTTTAAAAATAAATAAATTACCTTTGTTTTTATAAATTATTTTTAGTTTTACTGATTATGATTTATAGCAATCTATGTCAAATCTTTCTTTTTTTTTTTAGTTTTTACAAATTAAAATATTAACCTATAGGGATGGGAATTTCAACTTATGTGTCTAATCATTCAGTTCAAAGAGTCGAATCAGTCAGTTAACTCCCAGCTCTATTTATTTTCATTGTGATTCAATTCAACTCTCGGCTCCCACCTTTTCTATATAGTGGGAATCTTATATGAGTTACGACTTTCGGAGAGTCATATGAATCAGTCTGGTACGAAAACTGTAGTGTTGTAAAGTAGTTCCTAGTTAATACGTAAAAAGTATAATAGTACACAGTCTTATCATTGTAATCTATTGTTCTGCTATGTTAACCGTTACCACACCCAATCGTTTATAATTTTATTATGGTAGGTGTAAAAATAAACAATTACGGCTAACACAAAACGGTGAAAAACACTAGTAAGCCGTAATAGTCGTAACTATTCGAATATAACATATAAATAATTATAATAATATATTTGTTATCATAAATTAATAACATTTTTGAACTGGATAGTCTAAACTAGTGAATTGTTAAATTACCGATTGTTGACTCAGATTCTGACAAGGTTGGTTAAACTGAGTCACTGAGTCGTCAAATCTTGAAACACTGATTCGACTCAGAGTTCACTAGCTCATGAACTACACATCCCTATTAACCTAGATGAAATAATATTTTGCATGTTATATTTTTCTTATACATTTGTTTATTTTACTATTTTCTATGTATCTTGTATCTTTATAAATTGAAAAAGATACAAGATATAAGTACATTTACCAAGATCAGCTACTAATAGGTAATAAATCAATAAAAAGATTTTTATATATATTATTTCTGTAAAGCTATAAGTACTTTTTATTTTGTACTAGTATCTACTACTATCTATTACTATTATTAGGTAATTCATAATAAATAACTGCATAATAAATGGTAATTAATATCAGATATATTTGGATTCCAATATAATTTGGATATCTGAAACTGAATATTGGAATAAATTTTATTCGGATAATCCGAATAATTCTAGTGTTAACCATCCAACTCTTTTTTTATTTTAAAAATTAAACTTTAATTTATTTTATAACCAATTGTCCAATAATAGGTACATTTGATCATTTTTAAATTATTGAAATTGAATTTTTACACATAAAAAAAACTACCAAAAAATTATGCAAAAACACAAAATCGGAATAATTTGAATATTAACCATCCAAATAAAGTTTTTATATGACCTATTTTCCTCTATATTTATTTAGTATATTTTATAATAATTTTAATACTATCAATATATTTTAGCTTGAGAAAAATTACATAAAAATATGATTTTGTTAAAATTTATTATGTTTATTTCTTCGTAATTCTGAAAATAATCCTAGTCTTGAATTTTACAACAAATATGTATAATATTTATTATTATTTAATATTAATTTAGTATTTTATTAATGTTGTGATTACATTTTTTAAGTATAATTTTTCAGTTTTAGACTAGGTATTTATAGTAAAGAAAAAATTACCAAAAGTTACGCAAAATCACGTTATATGTTTCAATTACCCATAAAAATTCCATGTTATTTAAAAGGTCTTCTGTTCAAAACACTTATTTGTGTCACAGAATATTTGTTTATTCTATGTTAGTATAAAATCTGATAATAAAATTATTCTGATTCTCTGGATAATTCAGATAAACAGATACAAAAATAATTGTGGGACTTAAATTTGAATGTTTGAAATTTGAAATTCTTTAATTATGCACATTGCTCAACTATCAAGTTTTAACTACCTACTTTTAAATATCTACAAACTTATTTTCAATTGATATTCAAATAATCTTCATAAATAAATTCTAGAATCTATTTCTTGTGAATATTATATGCAATTATTAAGTAAAAATTACTTCAAAGAAATGGCAATGATTTGCATTAATTTTTTTTTTTTTAATCCTTATATACCTGCTGTTTCTGTTTGTCTATTGTTCTGTAGTTCCGGCCGTCTATTCGTTTTAACCATTGCCATAATTAGCAAGGAAATTGATGATTTGACTGGTTTTCACAATCGATTGTTATCCTGTAATCGATTAATCAATTAAGGAAGTCCTTGCAGTCAGAAAACTGATGATTTCAATTTGTTAACTAATTTTTTAATATTTTTTTTATTTATGACTTTAAAATTGTTTTGCAAATTTTTAAAAATTGTTAAATATTTATTACTCAAATATTAAAATATTGGATATAAAAATTTAAAAAATAAAGAAATCAATTAAAAGTTAATTTTTTAATAAATTCAAATCTCAATCGGATTATATGATAAATCATTATTATGGCCAAAACATGGATGCTTTTGAGAAAAATATAGAAGAAATTCATTAAATTATCATTTACACATGTGTGCATGTGTAAACATTATCAGTTTTACCTCTATTTTGATATTTCCTTTAACATACATTCCCTTTACTAATCTTAATGTCTCTGTATCTTCTCTCCTTAAACTACTACTATTATTGAAGCCAGCCACCCTTATAACCTATTTCTCATATAATCATTTCTAATTTTTCTCTTTGCACTCCACTCACTCATCTACCTTAACATTTTCATCTCTGCTACATTCATCCTCTCTTCTATCTTAGATACTTTAAAACCTAATTGGGATCCTTTTTTTTTTTTTTGCATATCTGGCGCTTCTCTCTATTATTATGTTCTTAATTTTTTAAGTAAGCGTAAACTATTGAAAATAATTGAAAATTGTTTTAAATTGAGAAAATAATATTACCTACACTAAGCTTTATTCATAATTGTTTTATCGAAAGAAATGATTTATCATTATTTTCAAATTCAATACACCACCAGTATCCTATCTGACAAACTAAGTACTTCCACCCACTACTGTATATTTATTTATTAATTTAAAAATAAATATTTTTTTTTTTAGGCTGTACAAACAGGAAATGAAATAAATGAGAAAACAAATATTTTTAAAAATTGTGTGTCCTCAAAAAGCGATCACAAAGATATTGTTCATAATTGTATTTTAGAAACAAAAAATAATGTTACATTACCGGGAAAAGTTAATTTATTGGACTTTTTAAATACACTTTATGTGAATGGTATTAAAGATATACCTATTACTAAACCACCTCCATGTGTTTGTAAGTACTGCATTTATGTGGATAATTTGCCGTTAGAACAATCAGTAGTACAGAATCAATTTACATCAAATAATCAATTTGACTTTCAAGATAAAAGATTACATAGTGAAATGTATTCTTCAAACTTATTAGTTTCCGATTGTTCTATTTGTGCATCCAAAGGAATTTATACAACAAATGACTGTTCTTGTGTGTACAAATCAAACTCTGACTATTACTCCGAACAAATGCCAAGTAATGTAGGTACTTCTAAAGATGTTTGGACTAATGATTTAACTAATTTGATGAGGAAAAACGAGAAGATATATAAAACTAATAATAATAATTATTCAAAAGAAAAAAGCGTAAAAAGTTATATTATGAAAAAAGTGCATAAGGCTGCTGAACATATTAAATCACGTCTTCCCTTGTGTGTCGTTTGTAATAGATCTAAATTTTCGAACAAGCTTGTTTGTGAATATTGTGATATTCCAAATCATACAAATGTGAATGGTTATTATCGTCATAACTCTGATTATGGCCATATAGATATTAATAGAAGATATTAGAACAGTTTTGTAATATTTTATACTGTTGGTTTAGTTATTATATTATTTGTATTAAATGTTTTAGTAACTTTAATTTGGCTCATATAAATGAGACCATACATTGATAGATTTTTATTAGGATTGTGATATTGACATTCTATGTATCTTTAATACTATAGTATATTATATTATATATTTTCAAAATGTAATTAAAAATGCATAACATTTCAAGTTTATAATAATTTCCGGATTATTCTTTATTTATGAATGTTAATTGATTCTTTTATTGTATATTATATTATATAATTATTTATTTTCAGTAACCCAAACTATGTGTTAATATGCACTACTCTACAGTAGATTTATTTTAATTAATAATCAATAAAGTATTATAATTGTGAAAAATATTTATCATCTAGTCACTAATACTACAATTACAACATATTTCTTTAGTATAATCTAAGCGTTTTGAAATTGTATTGCTAGATTTATCAACTTCACTTGTTTCATTCTTTTTACATTCACTATTTGTTAGCCACGAGCAATAACATTTGGAATCATCATGATATCTAGTCTGATAATTTAAACTCTTATGTATGTTTTTTTCAGGATTTTCGTTTAAATCCAATTGATGCAATATAGGAGTTCTTTCTTGAAAACTTTCTAACAGCTTTGTTGCTAGATTACAACAACTTTTACATGTCAGGGATAGATAGTTCTTTACAAGCATATCATATTGTTCGTTTTTCGATTCAATTTTATTTTTATCAAACATTGATTTTGGATTGCTAAGCAATTTGTCATTGAGTGTAGGTAATGATTTATGATTATAATTATTACTCTGAAATGACAATTCACAAGTATTATTTTCAAAATAACATAACCAATCGAATAAATATAAGTAATACAAACAATCATTTAAATTTGATTCTCATTCTCCATCGACATATATTACGTGCTTGTATAATAATAAATTTACTTTATACAATAATCTAGTAGGTACCCATTTTTAAAATTGCATTTAAAAAAGAGTAAACTTATTACCATAATATGTGCAATGATATACTTGCTTCTGGAAAAAAGTTTTAGTGTAATCTCAAAAATATTTTTGTGGTGACATTTTCCCGCCAAAATGTAATTACATTTTGAACCCTATTTAAACTATTTTTAGTTGCAAGTAATAGTATGTTATATGTAGGGCTCGGATTTCAATGCTTTTTTTTTTGGTGGGGGAGGTTCTTTAGAATAATGCATTCCAAGTATAAAATTCAGTTCATGTAACAGATACTTCAAAAGTAGAACTTTCATTTTGCATTTTCCAGTTATTTTATTAATTTTTAATGTACATTTGAGTCTTCCAAATGCAAAAGGTCTTATGTAAAAATAAACAATTTTTTTGGTATAATGAAAATCGTTATTTCTTTAATGTTTCAAAGATTTTTTTCCCCGTAAATACATACAAATTTTGAATTTTAATTTTCTGTGGACTATAAGTATCAGATAAATGGTAAAATTAAATTAAATTTTAAATTTGTATGTACTC
The DNA here is from genome assembly GCA_025469235.1 of Pemphigus obesinymphae. Lineage (NCBI taxonomy): Eukaryota > Metazoa > Arthropoda > Insecta > Hemiptera > Aphididae > Pemphigus > Pemphigus obesinymphae. Next base: position 8,066 of record JAIPRL010009309.1, on the reverse strand, counting down.
CTTTATGAAACTAAAATACAGACTTACTCACTTTTTAAATAAAAAACTACTTTTTTTGGTATTGGTACTTCTTGTTAGCATTTAAAAAAACAATAAAAAATACTATATAAATCATAACAATAATTGTAATCTTTGTAAATTCAACTTTAACATTACAAAATAATTTGTAACTTTTATGAACTCAAAATTCTAACAATATAAAATAACTTGAAAAAAAAAACATGCAAAATAATATGAAATATATAAAATAACCCATTTTTTGTTTAAGAAGATTCCGCTTCTTCCTTATTTATATCTGATATATCATGATATATAATCATGATAATAAAATATTAAACCATAAGCTGAGTACAAACTATTCTTCAATATAAAAGGGAATCGATGAATATAGTACCTATACTAATACTTTTGTAACTGTTCGTACAGTCAGCCTATGCCATAAGGATTTACTCCTCTTTGCAGCTGTGCTATTTTACCCAGGACGATGGCGTGCTCACGGGGAAGGATAATGGTGTCATATCTTCCCGTGGCTATTTTAGATTTTGACCGGAGCGAAGAAGCTAGTGGTTTTTTTCGATAAACGCTGTAGGAATAATAACAAAAACGTCCAAAATACGATTTCATCAAATCCAAATGTACCTATGTATATTACCACCGAAGTTCCGCTCTGAATATTACTCAATACATTCACAAAGAGTGTCCTGTCCAATAAGCGAAGTTCTTCCACCCCTTGATACACGGTGAGCGAAGTGCTCTTTTTTTCTATGGATTTCAACATAAATAAAATAATATTTTTCCTCCACACAAGATTATAAGGAGTATTATTTAGGCAATTTATTATACTTTCTTCATTTGATTTTGTGTTTGTGTAAGGCGTACGTCATCATTAGTGTTGGTAACCCGTATCAAAAGTATACAGATATATTTATTTTAAATGTAAAATAATATTCTAAAATCGGCCTACTTGCTTGCGTGCACATGTCAGCTATCTATTTTATAACCACGAAAAAATGTAAATTTTTCACTCAAATAGACGATTCTAATTCCATCAGAACATCGCAATGAGTACGTCAATTTCAATTTTGAAAAAATATTAAAATTTTCCATAACATTTAAGAGAGAATGATCGAAGTATTTTTCAAAAATTGTTTTTATTTAATTGGATAATTTTGTTGAAAATTTTGAAAATTTTCGAATCTTTAAATGGTTTTAATTAGGTATAGTATAAAATTTGAAAGTAATGAAAGATCTTGTATATGAAATAATGAAAGTAATGAAATTAAAATTGTTATCGGAGTACGCAATGTGCCGCACTGTAGGAATTAGAATATTTAGTATTTATAATTAGTGTTTTACCAAAAAAAATGGTGGTGTGAAGGCTCTTTTAATTATCTACCTATAGAGTCATTTTATTAAATTCCTAAATATAATAAATTATAATTGTGCATGAATGAATGCAGAAAACAATAATACGGCAAACGAACAATTATTGTATTGGATTTATAGATAAATTTACACAAATAATGACCTTTTTTTTATAGTGATTTATCAATTTTTGGGAAAATATTCCCTCGCCATTTTAAAATTATGTGTACATCACTGCCAAGAAGTATTAGTTTTTGGTACCTATACAAATACCAATGAACTTTACTGTTTTGCGACTACATTCAATTTCTAAATTAAAAATTAAATGAGATTATAGGTACTACGTTTTGAAATTATTTTTATTTTATACGAGAAAAAAGATGATAGACAAACAATAAAAATGATAAAATATCGGTTTCGGCTGAGAATGGATATATATAGGTATATATTATACAAGTTTTCAGTGGAAAACTAGGTAATTCAAAATATTTTCGGTAACAACTGCTAATCGTTCTATTTATGATTTCGATTAGTCTTTATCTATTTACAGTACAATCAACAGCTGTGGTGCGTCACCGGGACTCAAACAAATAACAACTACCTACCTAATATTGATCAGTTGGTGTTACATTGCGATCGTGTTTATACCAGGGAATCTAAACGGTTTAAAAAACCGGAAAAAGTTGAAACCGATTTCAGACCCAAAAACCGAAATATTTAGGTACTAACTGTGCATGCTATATACAGATGACATAGTATTAAAAGAGTCCCGAAGAAGTGAATGGTAGAATCGAAGAATGGAGGGAAGCTCTTGAAAGTAAAGGACTGAGAATTAGTAGAAGTAAAATAGATTATATAGAGTATGATTTTGGTGAAAAAGAACACAGAGGGAATAGGGAAAGACTAGAAATAAAGATTAGTGGGAGAGATTCAAGTATTTAGGGTACAGAAAGATGGGGGTTTGCTATGAGGATATGAAACACAGGATTAAGTATGGATGGAGAAGTGGAGAGGAACGTCAGATGTTTTGTGTGACAAAAGAATCCCTATTATGTCAAATGATAAATTTTATAAGGCAGTGGTGAGACCTGCAATGATATGTATGGAACAGAATGTTGGGCAGTAGATAGGAAGATAGAACAGAGAATATGTGTAGCTGAGTAATTTTCCCCCATTTAAATTGTCGATCGTTGGAAATCTGTTGCGGTACAAACGAAAGTGAATATGGTACAAACGTATGGTGTGGTAAAATTTTATAATTTCGAAGTGGAGGGGCCAAGTTAATGGACCCTATATTCCCAGTATAGTTTCCTTAAGCGTAAGGAAAAATAACACTTATTAAATCCGGGAAAAAATCAAAACCGAAAAAAATTGAAACCGTTTTCAAACCCGAAACCGAAATATTTCAACCCTTTTTGGCTCTCTGATTTATACACATTTTTAATCTTATCATTTTTAAACTTCCTTTAATATTAAATTAATTTTTTGTAATAAAAATAATTTGGGTCATTTTTAATGGCATTATTGTGGTCAAAAGGCATTTTGCCTATTTTTTAGCGCTTATTTTAATAATTTGTAAAACATTGAAATCCGGACCGTAGTAATATGATATAGGTAATGTTTTAACACATTTTTCAATATTTGACATTATAGTAACACAGGATTACCTATATGAATATAATCTATGTTATAATAAAAATCCACAAATAAGATTTTAACATTTTTACAAAAAAATAAAATAACACCTATCTAATACAAGTCTAGAAATGTAATTGTCAATTAATTCTGATGAGATTTCTAAATAAACTAATTTTTGAAATAATCAATATAATTCCTTAAAATAGGTAGGTATAAATATATAGGTATTAAAAAATAGGGAACTATTAATTAAATTGTTCTTATTTATTCTAATTATAATACCTATTTTAAATGTTACCAGCTATAGGAACATACCTATATACGTATACCATTTTTTATTGTTAAATCACAATATTTTGTTAAAACCCATGGTGTACGCATTTTTCATTTTATCAACTTGAGAATATTGTATTAATATGAAATAAAAAATAAATTATAAAAACAATTTATCTAGCGACTGATGTAGGTAGCCGATTTTGTGATATAGATAGGTACTTATTAATTTTTACACGTTTGTTACGGACTAACGCAGTGGTTTAGTTCGTAAGCTAAATCTATTTTATCAAATAAGTATAATAATAAATAACATTTGAGCCTATAATATGTATATAACTGGTAGATTACATTAATTTAGTATCGTCGACGAGGGTCACGATTACAATTACACTTATCGAGTCCCCGCGTAGACACACTTATGCCCACGCTCCCTATTGTGGATCACACTTATGACATACCTACTCCTAGCCTATCGGCTATCCTCAGAGAGGATTACGACGATTGATGTGACCCTGAAGGCAGTGCTGGATCTAGAGAATTTGTCGCCCGAGGCAAAAAATAATTTTAGCGCCCCTTTTTTAATTTTAATAAGCAAAAAAATGGTTATTCGTCAATTCCTATTAAAAATTAAGTGATCAATGGGATCAAAAACGGGACGAAAAGTGTAAATTTTTTTACATTTTGCGCCCCATCATAATGGCGCCCGGGGCAAGTGCCCCGGTTCGCTTCCCCCCCTAGGTCCGGCACTGCCTGGAGGCGTCTCGAGTGCGGCTGACCGGAGTAGCAACTAGCGGCTCGTCGGTGTTCAGTCTCTTCAGTCGTGCTCCTCGGCTGCTTGTTCGGTTGCTGAATGGTCTTCCTTTCAATAATATGTCTAGGTATGTTAGTACTTGAACAAGTGAAAGGAAAAGAATGATTAGCTTTTTTCCAAAAGTGCATCTGTATTTATATAAAAGTACAGGTGCAGAATCCGTGTTTTTCCGGCTTGTGGTTTAACCATTGTGGCATGTGGTTTCAACTTTGTTGCCCTTCTATGGACCGTTTTAACTTGGACATATATTATATTTTGCACGTGTGGTTCCGTTATCCCGTACACCGTAGAGTGTACCCGTTACACGCTTTATGAGCTGTTGAAAACAATTTTAAAATCAATATTTTAACAGCTCATAAAACGTGTAAAAATGCATATATCAATAATCGGCTACATCAGTCTATAGATAATGTAAAATATCAGCTAGAATTAATTTTTATTTCGTATTTCTAACATGTTTGTAAGTTGATAAAAATGCTAATGCAAGTTTTCCATTGAAAAATTGTCGGTGTAATAAAATTATAATAACAACATATAGTTCTTGCAAAAAAATAAAAGGTCTGAGGATCACCATAGAAATTAATGGTATACCGTATGCGTTATAACTAGTGATGTTTAGAAATACAAAAGTACTTTGAGTCAGGTATGAATTATATGAAAAATTTCTGGGTCTAGATTTTCAAGGATTTTTTACTTTTTACAAATGTGGCCGTTTGCAGGGTGTTAAATTGATTGAAAATCCTAATTTATTTTTCTGTTTTTGACTAATTTCCCGTGGCCCATTTTTATTGAATACGTAACGAAATCGTATGTGAATATAATTTTTAGAAAATATGTATTGGGTACCGCGTCATTGTCGTGTAGTCCACTCGCGTGCCCTGCACTGCTGTACTGGTACAATTTCAAGCCTTCTCGTATTTCAGTAAGTACGTCTTTGGTACGAGTCAACGGAGGTGAAAAAGTTTGGCTTCCTTCTTCCACCTGCTCCTCATCTGCCCTTTCCGTCGCCACGGCCACGGCCAGCAAATCCTCTAACCGGCCATCCGCGCGTTCGCCGAGCAGCCTGTCGGCCACCCGTCCTGGTAGCAGTCCCGTCACAAACTTGTCCGTCACGGTGAACGGCCGCTGATTGTCGCTGAACCCGCACGGGACCGCGGCCGCCCGCACTCGCATGTACCAGTCGTACGCCCGTTCGCCGTTCACCTGGCGAATAGCGTAAAATCGCGCACGAACACGGAACTCGGACGCCACCGTCTCATTAATATTCTTCTCCGTGTCACCGTCACACATTGTATTCACTATTCACAGTCAATTCCTTTTTTCTATCTTTTCCCGTTCTAAACTTTTCCAAAAACTCGTGTTACACGTTTCCATAGTGAACTTCACATAATTTTGTTCTACTACCTATACATGCAGTATACACATAGCACAATATAATATGAAATCAAAAGTGCGAAATATAACAACGCATAATCGTCATATGGTAAACCAATTTAGTATAGAGGAGTACTTAGAGAAATTAATTAAAATTGTCAATGAAAACTGATAGGTACCATAGAACATCAGATTGTCAGAAGTACCATGGAACAATAGTCACTTCTGCTATGTTCTATAATGATACGATGATAATGTTATTGACTACTATCAATACTATAGACTACGAAGCGAATATTAGCACCATTCATATTATATAGATAAAAATATCAATTTCAGCCTATATATAGCAGCATAACAATATTGAATCAAACCGATTGAAAATTTATTGCATTTTACAGGATGTCCAAAGATTCTTACCGGAACATACAAAAAATGGCTTCTGCCGAAGAAAGAATATTAATAACTCTGAAGGAAGCTCGGTATTTATTCAATATTACTCATTATTTAATTTATTTGACTCTGATATTTTAATTATAACAATAGTAACATAATATACAATAAATTACAAAATTAAGAAAAAAATATATATATAATTGCTAAAATAATCACAATGTCGTTAATTTCGACTCGTTACTCGAGCTCGTCGTTAAATATCCCTGAAAAGTTTGTATAATACACGGTGGCATTTAACGAAGCTAAAATCTCAAATGCTTGCGAAGTTTAAGACTGGGACCAGTACATTGACGGAAATAAAGTTGTAGACTGCAAAGAGTGCGATCAGATAATTATTGACCTCGTAGTTGGGATAATATACGAGTATGTTATCTATAACGTTAAAAATTTTGTATATAAATAATTTAATTTGATCATTAATAAAATGTTCGACTTCAGGTATTAAGCTTAATAAAAACATTTTGATTTTTAAGAGCCTTTTTGTGTTCACTGTTGTGGGAATTAGTGGCTGCTGTACTTTAAATAGCTTCAATCTTGCCTTCTTGGCTTTAAAGTATTCAGCCACATATTTATCTGCTTCTATAGCTGGTTTATTCTTGAGCGTTAATTTTTTTTTTTAAATGTTTGTAATAGTTGTGGTGTTGGAGGTGACGGCGGTGAGTTTGCCAAACCAATATCATCATCATATATTTCTGCATTTTCTACCATTTTGTTAGTCGTTTTGTGCTGCAGTATCTCCACAGGATTTCCAGTAGAGGGTGGAACTAACGTTTTAATGAATGGAACAAAAAGCTGCATGGTATCTGCTAAATAATCTGGGACGTATTGAATGAAATATATATATGTCTATATCAACTATAGAGAACAGTGGAAAGAGGTTGCTGATGAGTTGCATTTTGAGTCAATATGGAACCTTCTCAACGTCATTGGCTCTTTGAATTCAAACTTTGGAACCCCTCCCCCCACGGGATAGCCCTACTAGCACCGGGCCCGCATTTGCTTTCTCTGCCTAACCATTTGACAAAATAGCCATATAAGAAATTTGTGTTCGACATTCTTATCATAACTTTGTCATTTTTTCAAAATTTAAATTTTATAAAGAAATATAACTATAAATAAAAAAAAAAAAATAGTTATATTTCTGTATAGATAATAATCTCGTCTATATATTTGGTAATAGGTAAATTGACTTTAATATTAGAAATGACAAAGCTGTGATAAGAATGCCGAATGTAAATTTCCTATATTTTCAGTTGGTTACTTTTGTAATTTAAATGCTACTAAGTCCACAATAAACATTGAGACATACATTTAAAATTACACATCGTGTAAACTTTAAAAGATAAAAACTATTTCGATATTTTGTTGGAATCAGATTTTCGAAATAATGGTTTTACATTTTTTACTATTAATATTTACCAAATACGTATTTTTCTACGCAATATTTTTTTTATTTGAAAAAATCAATTAATTCAAAAAAATTCAATACTTGTATAAAAATAAAAATAAATAATAACTATATAATATATAAGTAAAATTAACCTGATAATGACACGGTCGAAACTGTTACTCGTATACAATCTTTTTTTGAATACCTACCATATTTTACAAGAGAATTAAAATACTCTTTACAGGCCTACAAAAACAGATCGACCATTTAGACATTTTCACCATATGGTTCTAAAACAAGGTTGTTAATTTTATCGTGTATATATAAACTCTGGCTTAAATTCCAAAATTACGCTCAACGACCGAAAAACAATTTTAAAATTAGTCAAATTTGGAGGATCTTCAAGAGGTGTTAAATTATTGTAAAATTAGGAATGTTGTAAATTTTTTCAATAATATACCGTAACAATACCCTTAAAACCCCTTAAAAATCAGGTGTTTGGCGTCTTCTTAATAAATATGTACCTACATTAAGGGGGTTCGAGTCGGTCAATTTCTAAGGAGTATTATATAGGCAATTTATCGTACATGATGAAATTTTAAATTCAGAATTTAATGCAGTAAGAGAGCTCATTGAAGTTAATAAAGCTAATAATAAATTAATAAATACACTCCTTGGGCTTGTATCTATATCCTTCTAGGTTAAATATGAATTGCAAGTGTGAAAATAATGAAAATAAGACCGTATACTAAATCA
>JAIPRL010009308.1:0-17938 GCA_025469235.1 Pemphigus obesinymphae | reverse complement strand
TTTTACTATATTTTCGTTTTGTGCTTAGTATCAAATTATTTATCCTTTGTGTTGCTGTGATTTATTACCTTGTCGAAATATTTATTTGTACCAGCAATACATGATACTTTTATTACCTACCATCTGAGTTACCATTTTTACTAGTTTTTAAGTTTACCTCGTTCCATATCTACATACCCACACATATACACACTGTACACACTCTCACATTTACATAAGCCCTAGTATTCCTCGGCGACCCCGGTTAGGAACTCTAGGGTTCTATTCACGCACATACACACCGTGTGGCCGACCGTTCAAGTAACGTGTTAGGTAGTGAAAAGCAAAGGTGTCCGGGGTGTGCGTGATATTATTTCATGCTCCCGGCCCAAACAAAGATGATATATTAAAATTTCGGATTCAAACAAAAAAGTCGCAAAAAAAAAATTTTATCGGCAGAGTGAGATTCGAACTAGCGTACTCTTATTGAAAGTCTATTCCTGTTCCAACTAAGCTACATATTCTATATGATAGATCCAAAGCTAGGCAAATAAACAATATTTTTTAACTCGTTAAGTTAAGTTAATTGAAAATAATATAAGCTAAGTTAAGTTAAAAGTTACTCGTATATTTTGTATTAACTTTTAAACTTAAAAGTTAACTTTGAAAAAAAAGTAACTTAACTTAGTTAAAAGTTAAAATTTCCTAATTAGGAAAAAAAGTCGATATACCTATTATATTGTAAAAAGGTAAAAAATAATGGTTATTCTTGACGCTCAAAAAACTAATCGGGACTTCTGCCTGAAAAAGTGTATAGGTACATGTAAAAATAAAAATACAACACGTCATTTTAAAACCCATGCATAAATAAGAAATCAGAAAATAACTTCTAACTGCCAAGATATCTACATTATTGTTTGATTCACACTAATATAGTGTAAAATAAGCAGTACCTACTACTTCAATATATTTCTATACTGGATGGACATAAATACCACCCTCCATGTAGTAAAAAAGACCGGGCTCAGCCCAATATTCGTGAACGGCCAACGTATCGTGGCGTGTGCGTGAGTGGTACATCGATTCTTAACGATTACGTACATGCTATTCTAGGTATCTACTAAAATTGCTATAGGTACCAAAAAGTAAAATCCCATTCAAAAATTTGCGTTGTTCTTCGGGCAAAATTTAACTTAATTTAGATACTTTTGTATAAAGTTAACTTGAAGTTAATACGTTAATTTTAATAAAAAAGTAACTTATTAAGTTAAAAGTTAATCTGAAAAAAAAGTAACGCGTTAAGTAACTTAATTAACATTAATTTAACTTTTTAACTTAATTTGAACTTTTAACTCGTTAACTGGATAGATCAATTGACATTTCTTATATTTAAACTATACTATTAACGGGTGACACAATAGGTATATCGACAAATAATGTATACTTACACATATTCGGAACGAACTACACGGTCGGACAGAAGCGATTGGCAGACAAAGATACATTCAATCGGTTGTTATAATGTCTAGAAAACATGAATCTAGTGTTCATGGCATCAAAAAACGTGGTGAAAGGTAGCTAAAGTCGATTTTGAAAGTTCGGGGCGATATTACGATGGCGCGGGAAAACATCGAGTGATAAGGGAAAGTTGGCGAGTCGGGAAAAGCGATTTTTCTTATCGGCGTCAAAAGCTCAGCAAAAATACGTAAGCACAGAGGAACGAAACACGTAAAAATTTCAAAATGACTGCAGAATTGTTTTTAAATGGTAAAGACAAGAAGGCACAAAAATGGACCGGAGAATTAAATAATAAATAGTACTATTTTTATCATGGAAAACACGAGTTTTGTAGTTACCATTTTATTTATGAGATTTTACTGTGTTCATGTATTTTCAAAAACATTTTTAATTAATAAATTATTAATATAATAGGACGTAAGCCAAGGAGCCATCCTGGTAATATTATAAAAGCAATACTCTATTTTAATGACAGAGCTATTACTGTGGCTAAAAAAGTAAGGGATTTAAAAAATATTTTATTGTTTAATGAATTAATTCGTATGCATTTTAATAGCAATATAATTGCAATTGTTGAAACAATGCTAATAATACGTATATATTAAATATTATAAAGATTTTTTATTGTATTTCATTTTACTTAGTTATTATTATTTATCAGCTACGTAGGAACACTGAAAAATTGATTATAGCAAAGGGTTGTATTTGTAGATTTGAAGTAACTAATTAATTATATGAACATAATAAGCTATCTTTTATGTTTAATAAATTGAGATAACTAAAATTAAATGAATTAAGTTTAATCAACCTATTTACTAGTAAATCTAAACAATAAAAATAGTTAACATACAAAAAATGAATAGTTGTATCATGTTAAAATGTTTAGATATTACAGTGGCGTAACTACCGCCGAGACAGTAGGGGCAACTGCCCTCTAGCACTACTAAACATGTATTATCTCTTCGTTTAATTTAACCCTAGTTTTGAAGATTTTTTTTATTTTACTTATTCGAGGTCTGTCGTATGAGCCAGTTTCTAGATCGGACGCGTACGGCAACACAAAATATATAAAATGTATTTTGTATTTTCTCTTTGACTTAATCAGGATCACGCCTGGTACAGGATCAGATCATACAGCCGCGAGAAATACACTTTGAGAGCCTTGCTGTTTTAACTAGGTCCTAAGGAACTTTTCGTTTTTATACGATCAACACTCCTAAGGATCGCACGGTACAAGAAACAAATAAAGAGAAATATAACTTTAAAATCAAACACTAAAATAATAAAATAATATATATTAAAAATAATAGCACATAAAAATATCTCGCTCTCGGAGGTGTTCTCGGGTACATCCCGAGCCGTCAAAAAGGTCCCCGCGTACCATAATAATTTGGTTTTTATTCATCGTAATAACTATAAAAGTGCGATCGTCAACAATTTAGTATTTTACTGTAGTAGGGAGACATTATTTAATTTGTTAATATTATTTTAATAAAATATACATGTCATCATTATATAGTTCACCGTACCTACTACAGGTCTTCAAAGCCGAATTCTAGGGAAATTTATACAATTTACATTACAAATTTCAACATTTGATTTGGCAACAGGACGCTTTGACTTGTAGCTACACCACTAAGATATAATATTGATTAAGATAACTAATTAGGTAGGTACATATTTAAAATAATTATAATATATTGTGGGCTGTGAATTTAATCTATTTTATAAAACCGATTAGATTTAAACATTTGATTGAATTTCTATTAATTATTTTTAAAAATGTATTTTATTATTAACAGACGAATAAATTAAGTCGATGAACCAAACATGAATGTACAGTACAAATATTCAATATCCAGGAATTATTTTTAAATATTTTACTAGGTAATTTTAAAATATCCCCATATTTTATATTTACTAAACGATTTATAATAAATAATAGGTATAACAATATTCGTTTTTATCACTTTCTGACATCTGTTAAAAATCTATTTTCCAAATCGTCCTACGGAAATATTATCTATAATATAATCCAGGATACATTAATACGGAATAAAGCACTGTAATACTCCCTTAAATTCAGACTTCAGAGCCGTATTTAGGATTTAGTTGATCTAAGTATATATATTGTAGGTACTATATATGCAGCCATTATGGATAAATAATTATTTCAGAAATTAAGTTGTCAAGTAAAAAAAAAAGGCCGTTCACTAAAATTTACTCCCAGAAACCGAAAAATCACTTTCAAATATAGTAACAGAGTAAATAAAAAGGTTACTCATTCATATTATCGAGAAATCAGATGATAAAAATAGTTAATTATCAAAAAAACTTATCTCGTCTTAAAATTTGCTGCCTCTTAAACAAACACACCACTGCATCTATCCTCTACTAAGATTGGAGAAACGTACATAAATATTGATATCATTGAAAATTATTGCTGTGACATTCTCTTACATGGTGTTTTCAAAAGTTATTTCTGAAACTTCTTCTAAATAAGTGTTTTCAATGATAACAATATTTACTTACATTTCTTCAGCCTTGCCCTGCAGAGGACGGAGGAAGTGGTGTGTTTATTTAGGAGGCAACAAATTTTAAAATGAGATTTTTCTTTTTTGATAATTAAATATTTTATCATCTATAATTTGTGATAAAAAAAATGTCAAATTTTCGAATTTAAAATAAACAAAAACTAAAAAAACTACATTCTTTCATAGAAAATATTTTTATCTATCATGTTATGTTTACATTTTGAATCTTCAATAACTAGGAGAGAAGTTATACTTAGAAAACATAAAAAGCGTATTTTAATGCCGATAAAACGTATAAATATCGTCCTCTTGAAAAATCAATTTTTATTACGATTTTATATATATTATATTTATGGTAATACAGTAGTATAAAACCTATAGTGTATACATTTATACATTTTTCGAGATTTTCAGTAGCAGATATAACGCAGAGTATAATACGCTATATTGTATTATAGGTAAACAATTGCCCTTTACCCTGGTGCACACAGTGTTTGCCTACTGTTTGATGAGGCCACAGCGGAAATCGTGGGGGCGACAGTGGTGGGGATGACTGCGTCAGTAGCGGGGATATGGCGGCAGTGGTGGTGTTGGCCGTTCTACAAAATATCACTGTTATTATACAGTGTGTTGTGTTCCGCGATAGTTGGTATCGTTTGTGTTCGGTCATTGATGTATCAAGACACGAGGTCATACTAACATATTATATAAGTACCAATATCGATTGTCACACCGGTTTACACATTGCTGTTAAGTGTTCCACATCACGATTTAAGGTGAATATCGTAAATTTTTTTTACAATTTACAATTTATCGTATACATTTTCTTTGAAATTACTTTTAAGTAGAATGATTAAAATTTGTACAAAAAAAAAAAAAAATATATATAATTTATATGTTATAAATACATTATTATTATTGTGTTTATTAATTATTATACGCCATTCAACTATTGTTAAATCATCGTTTTTCTAATCACTTTCAATTTCACCCATATATTATAAATATAATTATCGTTTATAATATTGATATGCACTAAAATATTGAAAGGTTTAACATCGTACCTAGTACCTACATCTTAATATTGCACATATATTTTCTATGATATAAACCATTTGACATCGTGTATCAGGTGGTATATTTTAATACAATAAATCGTTTTATTCACGGTAATATATTCATTTTATATAGAAATATAAATAAAATGTTTGTACTTAGTGTATCCCCGACACGTAGTATATTCGCTGATGTAAGTACCTACATATCTAATAATTATTGAGTGCCAAATAAAAATATTTTTCATCTAAAATAACATCATTCAGTAGGGGTTCGACACTTGAAAATTGATTAAGAATTCCTTTTTGCCTCAGTAATTATTTAACTAATTGCCCTACTGTTGGTATGATAAAACTGGCCAATGAGGACCCACTATTCCTTAGTTCCTATTGTTAAATTTTGTCCGTTTATTCTTAATTATTTGTAATTTTTCTTTTTAATTTTTATGTTATACTATTCAATGTGATTAGGTTTGTCCCGTATTTAATATGAATATTAATATATAACACATTATCTCAATGATTATAAAACTGTCGGAAAATGCAAAATACCTTTTACATGCGGTTTATAATCATGATGTATCTTATACATTTACTCGTATATTATTTAGAATTATCTATTCTCTCCCTTTAACATTTTAATAATAATTAGTATAATTTAAGTAGTATTCAATTATTTATTAGTAAAGTAAATAATCACAATTGCTCAGTCATACACTGATGTGGTAATTTTTCAAAGTCATGTATTCTTTCTCTTGCCTTATTCCTCTCTCTAAATCCATACTCTCCATGATCTCTATCTTAGACAAAATATCGATTAATATCCTATAATATACTAACAATAAATGAAAAAAATAGTATTATATTAACAATATCTCTAATTTTCTTAAACTCCTTGGATTATCCACTTGTAGAACTCACTTACTATATTTAATATATTATCTTCTAATATCACTTTCACTAGAATTACCCTTTTACTTTTCCTAATCATCTCTATCAATTTTCCTATTATTTCTTCGTTTAATATCACTTCTACAACATTCCTTGTACTAGTCCTTCCTAAGTTTACACTACATAATTCAATTACATTTTATCAATTAATATTCTAATGTTTTATATATATAGTATAAAATTAAGTAGTGGTATAATAAAGTATAAATATTCACAAAATAAAGTAAATAATTAGATAAAAATACATTAATAATTAAACTAAAAAATAAAGGTTTTTAATAATAATTTATAATATAACAGTCAAATACATTTTAGTTATATATTTTGTTAGAATAATTATTAAACGTAAATATTAAATTTTCGTGAAATGCAATTTAAAGTAGAAAAGAAGTACGGTAATATAGTATAATGATATAATAATACCAATATAGATATATATGAATATTTGTTATATTATAGACGAGTATGTTTTGATTGGAATGAAAGGGACAGTAAATATTATAATAATTTAAATAAATATTACATACATATTATATATACGTACCTACACACACAATGCACACACATATATATAAATATATATATTAAAGGTGGGTCGAACTTTAAATTTATGTGTCGAACCGAACTAGAGGTTTAATATCGAATCCGAACCCGAAACGAACCAAACTTTTATGTCGAACCCAACCTGAACCGAACCAAACTTTAACTAGAACCCGAACCCAAACCGAACTATTAGCTATTAGTTTAGTGTCAAACTCGAACTATTACATTTATATCGAACCCGAATTCGAAATTCGAGTAAATTTATAATTACCTATCTTATTCTGTTTCAACGCGTATCAAAATATAGTTTCATATACAAATGGGTGCCAAATTTTATTTGAACAATTCTTTGTATTTTATTATACTCTTATAGGTTGACTAGCATTGATTAAATATTAGTATATTAGTAGGTACCTATTCTATAATATACCCTATAACTTCATAAATATTTTTAATTCCAGTTATAATAAAGAGGAAATATTTCCTAGATAAAATAATTTCTTTATATAATAGAAAAAATATTTTATAGGTATAACAAAAGGCGTGCAATCAAAATTCATTTATGGTGTGAAAAATATTAAAAATAATAATAATCATAAAAAGTGGTTATGCTTATGTTTACAATAGGTTTGGTATCACAAAATATAATATATATAATATGAAATATAGGTAAAGAGGGATTAATAAATTAATAATATAATGAGTTAAGCAGTTACAAGTTGTATGGCACAATGATGTCCCAATGTAATTTTTAATTAACCTTTTATTAATTTATTATTCATTTCATTCACAAGAAATTTGTATTTTTATTAAATTGTGTTATAAATTTCTATTTAACAAAATAATATTGAGATAGGTATCTTACTTCGTGGAAATACAAATACTATAACTAAATAGTAAATACTATAGGTAGGTATATAAAATATAATGTGATCTGTATCTACTGTGACTACACTATAACACTACACCGAAAAATTCAGGCGCGTTTTCCACAGTAATAAATTAGTATTGATATGGGTTTCAAGTTGTCTATTTTCAAGATGACCTATGATACAATGCAAATTTTGAATGAAAAATAATATTGTTATTATTATATTACGAGGGAAGTTTACAATTACAAAACACCATATAATGTATTTATATGGGTAGGTATATGTATTTTTAATCTATGTTGCAATTGTTAAAATGGAAGTACCCCTATATCGGTATTATATCCGTACACCTGTTAATTGCCACTATAAAATCTGGTGTTTCTATAAAGTGAAAATATTTTATTATACTATGTGTAGATATTTTATAACGAACACTGGATGATAAAATGATAAACTAATATGATTTTATTTTAATTTTTTCACACTTAAAGTTCGAAAATAGTTCGAGTGCGAAATAGATTCGAGTTCGAAAAAAGTTCGAGTTTAAATAGTTCAATAGAAAAAGATTTTTTTATAAATCAACCTGAAAGGGTGAGAAATTAAACTAAAATTTTTATTTAACGTCCAGATAAAACTATGAATATTAGGAAAATAGGGAAAAAATGTAATTCAACTCTTGTATAGCCGGATAAATGGATACATGTACCCGGTAAATCTATGATAAAGAATGATATTATGGATTTTTGATATACATTGAGAATAAAAAAATGCACACACTGTATTATATGGAAAATGCAGAGTATTTTAATTTACGATTCTGACAAGATTTTAGAATTCTAATATTTATTTATATTTAATAATGTTAAATTATATGTACACCTTTTCTTATACTAAGCCAAACAATTTACGGGCGAATGCAGGTAAATGAGTTAGTATTATTATAACTTAATTATGTACAAGATGATGTATTAAAAATTGGAAAATATTGAAATTTATTTTTTTAAATTAAATTAAATATTAATATGATACTTATACTCTTATAAGGAAATATAGACCAAAGTTTAGCAAATATATTCTTCGGTCCATCACTGTTTACATTGAATTTGTACCTAATATATGTATATTATAAATGAGACATGTCAAACTCAAGGCCCACTGTTCGAAATCAGCCCCTAATTCAAAATTGTATGGCTCATTAAAGACTCAAGTAAAATGCAGTATTATGTTTTAATATTTCTGTTAGTGCACTGTCATTTATTCTAGGTAAAAAATAATGAGAAAATAAATATTCATAAATTTAAAAAACTCTCCTGCTGAATTTGTGTTGAAACTTGAAAGTAGCCACAACTAATCAACTTTCTCCTAAAATGTAATATAATATAGTCATAAAAAAATTTTTATAAGAAAATATTTTTGTTTTTAGATTTAATTAAAATGGTAGTAGTTGAATTATGCCTTCAAAAGTTGTACTTTAATTTCTAAAAAATACAATTATATAGAATTAATAAAAGAATTAAAATTTTGATTTTTATGAATCAAATTAACTACCACTCAGATTTGTTGACTAAGTTGGAATAAGTTTGGTATGGCTCTTGTAAATATATTTTTAATTTCAATTAAATTTTTTTGTCTAACAGTGGGTACATATACATACAGTTTATATACATACGTTCAGTGTGTATATGAGTACATATATATTTGTATCAAATATAATATTAATTTTTAATTTATAAATGATAAAAATTTACACTACTGTGCTTAATTATTAACAGAAAATTGTACAATATTGGCAGAATGGTTGGAAAAACGCAAACTGGTCAAAAACCTGAAAGATACAGTTACGAATTAAACAGGTAATATTTTAAATATTATATCGTTATTTTTATAGCCAAGAGCATAATATATAATATTAATAATAATAATAATAATAATAATATACACTATATTATGCTGTATATATTATACAGTATACACCCTGATATTGATACATGTTCGAATTTTAGTTCAATTTCCTAAAACAAATATACGAGTAAGTGTCTGTTATATAAACATAAATCAAATGAGAACATAATTACTATAAAATCCAATTCATCTTAAATAATATTTATTATAGACTCCAGTAATTGTCAATTTGATTCATCAATGATAATATAATTTTTAACAATTTCTAGTTAAATTATATCAATTTTTTGGTCCATTCATATAAATTATTTCAATTATAATTTATTACTTCCTAATAATTGACAATTATTAGAATAAACATTTCTTAAATACAATTAATAAATATTATATTCTTGCTGATAATTAATAATTCACTATAATTAACATATAATTCACATATATTCCTGTAGGTACATTATTCCAATTGTTTTTTGTATTATTTCTTTAAAATAATATTATTGTAATAATTATGTAGTTTTAATCAATATATATTGTTGATTCATCATTAGTTAAAATATTATAATTTATTATTTATTTAATTTTTACATTATATTAGCTTTTATTTACTTCTAAAGGAATTAGTTAACGTAATTCGTATGATTCTTATTAGGAATGTCACATTATCACTATATGACAATATAGAAAACATAAGAAAAAATACGCATTGTAGAAATTGGAAACATTTTTTAATTTTATCTAGAAAATAAATGAAGAATAAATGATTCAACATATAAGTCCATCTTATAAAAAATTAAAAATAGCATAAACGAAAAATTACTTATCCATTATTAAATTAGTAGACTGCAATATAGTATACAATTTTTGCTATATATATTATTGTTGTATTTAATGCTTCATTATGATGTAAAAATAATTTATAATATAAAAAATGAAGAAAATAAACATTTCATATGTAAAAAGGTGGTTAAAACCTTTATTTTTAAGGTTTTTCTGATTTTTCTTTAAAGGAATAATGTTACGAAAATAATTTAAAATATTATATTATATGTATAATAATGGTAATATAAAATTAATTTAAATGTAACTTTAAAATTTAAGAGAGGATATTAAAAAAAAATAAATAAAAATGCCCAATTTCTATATAAATGCAACCTTCTTGAGGCATGGAAAAAAGTTGACTTATGACACTCAAACTTTACCATAGTTATTTTTTTTAATATATTGAATAAAGTAAAAACTTTCAAATACATGTGTAAAGTAGGGACTGGACTGGAACCTTTTGATTTTAACTATAGTAGTTCCAGTTACGGTTTTAAGTGAAAAATTTGTCGGTTCTGATTTAGTACCATTTATTTTTAAAAAGTTATGTGGTTCCAGTGTCACGGAAAATGTATACTCACTAAATGTATACTTTCCGGGGGGTATTAATCACTCGAGGTAATAATCTCCCAATGTAGCGGGCGATTAATACCCCTCGTGAAATTTCTACCTGAGGATATTAATCGCTTGAAGGAATAATCACCCAGCGTAACGAACGATTTATAGTATATACCCAGTATATTTATACCAGAGGTAATAATCACATTTATTAATATATTTATAATCTTATTTGTGAAAATAAAATAAAATAATAATTATAAATTATTTTTTGGTATAAATACATATCTAATATGACGTCATGTGTTGACGCTAAATAAAACTAATTTTTAGCTTTGTGTAAAATATATATTTACTAATATTTAATATATCATAAATATATAAATGTATATAATATATTATACCTATATAACCCAAATATGTTCAAATCCAGTGGACTTTCACGGTCGCATATTTAAAAAATATTTCACTACCAATTCTAAATATTTTTAACACTATAGGGAAGTTCCGGGAAGGGATATTTTTGGAATTGTCATTATCGCATTTAGTTTTTATCATAGGGTACCCGGAATACTACTAATGGGAAGAGGGCATAACAATTGGTGTATAACATACTTTAATTCCACCAACATTGTTTTTATTGGATTTGCTATAACTCTTTTATTATAAATTATTGAATCAATATATCAACTGGTTTCAATTAACAATTTGGTTCGATGTCTTTTAAAAGGTGTACCTGGCATGTAAAAATCCCTTTTTGATTATCCGTTTAGATATTAATATGGGAAGGTTTCTCATGCAGACATAAGAAGTAGAATTATTAATTTTTTTTTAAAAATTGGAAGGGATACCAAAAGAGGATTTTCATGTTCGGTCTTCTGTGATCCGATCAGACAGATTTTTTTATTTTTACTAATTATATTTTTCCGAAAATGTTTTATCCTATATCTGTTATATACACTTTTATAATGTAAATTTATTTAAATCTATATATTTTTAAATAAAAGCGGATGAGCAGAAGGAAATTTTTGAGAGAACTGGCTTGGTATACTTCTTAAAAGATTCTGAACTAAATTGTATTCCGTTGATTCGGTTTTATAATTATGAGTAGCGCAGGAGTTATAGCAAAACTAAAAAAATGAAATGGAGGGGGGAAATTTTAGTATGTTATACACCGATGCACCTTCTACCTATTAGTGATATCTTGAGTGCTCTACAACTAAACCTCAATGTGTTATGATGATTCAAAAATTCTTTCTCTCCTTTTAATTGCCTTATAGTGTTAAAAATATTTAAAATTAATAGTGAATTATTTTTTAATATGCAACCGTAGAATTCCACTGACTTTGAACACATTCAGTTATATAGGTATGATAGTATAATATATATATTACATTATATTTTATTATATTATAGTATATTTATATAATATTTTACATAAAGATAACAATTAGTTTTATTTATTGTTAATACATGACATCATATTACGTATTTGTTATAATATAATTTATAATTAATAATTTGTTTAAATTTTCCTAAGTATTATTATAAATACATAAATAAATAGATGCCGGTCAATTTTTACCTCCCATTATAAATAAACTAGGGGGGGGGGGGTATTAATCGGCCGTTATGCCAATTATTACCTCGCGTGATTAATGCCCTCTGAAAGGTATACTTTCCCATTTCAATGATTCCATATAAATTTCGGTTCCAACTGCGGTTTTCATTAGTTTAAAATATCAATTTAAATTATAATTAAATATTTAATGAAGAGTAATATTTATCAATATTTTGACCATAATTTAAAAAGTATAAAAATAAAGAAACATTTTACCATCACCTGAGAATGAAAAGGTTCCATGTATCTTAATTAGAAACACAAGTTAAATTAAATTTTTTTTTTTGTTAATTTATCTTACCACAGGCTTATATTAAAATCAATGTTGTTAACTTTATTTTTGTCGAGTTTGAGACATTTTGATCAAACAAATAGTGAAATTAATTTAATTTTAAAAAAATAGTAAAAAGAAAAATAATAATGCCTTTAAAAAGGCATTGCACGTGGCATTTTTTCATAATGAATTCACCAACTTAGAGTTTTTTCAAAGTTAACATATTAATTTAGTACCTTATTTTTAAAGAAAGTCGTAAAATTTGTGGTACCAACACAAATAATAAAATATTGTATTAATTGGAGAGTTAATAACTAGTATTATAGAATATAAATTAAGAACATGTTCTGTGCAATAACTATTTTACCCATTTATACCTATTTATTACTATTAGCTTTGAACAAATTAAATATACAATATTACTAGAAGTAGATACTTACCTACTTTATAGAATTAATAGGTACACTATTTTTAAATTTATTTATTATTTACCCACTTACTATAAAATAATTGTTTTTATACTTCATTAATATACATTATATTATATATTATGGTTATTAGTGTATTTAGAACTTTTCCTGGGAGGGAAGGATTTTAATTTTTAATCTACTATATTAATATCTTTCTGCTAAAGTATAAATCAAAGAACATAGGGTAAACCACGGAATACAGAACATCAACATTTAAAGAAATAAATACATTTTATTTACGGATAAATATATTACCACGATGTAATTACCTAACTAATATCTAATTATCTACATCGAGATATAACCAAGTTTTGGAAGAGTCATAAGGACGTTCTCATTGCAATTTGTGTAATTACAATAATTATTGTAAAATATATCATTTTATTGTATAGAAATACACAAAATATGTATCATAGAACCTTTCTTTCTCAATATTATTTCACTTTTAAATATTTCTATTTACATGTGTATATAGTAAAATAAATTTTACTTTCTTTACATAGAATTATTTCATACTGAATATCTCATTCAATAATGAAGTTCAAAAAATAACTTCATAGAATCTTTTCATTCTCTGGTGACGTAATAAAAATAAAATTCGAATAGTGTACACGGCAAGCATTGGTAATATAGTTATTATATAATAAAATTATTCTTCCAAGCATAATCTTGTGTCTAATGAGTACTTATTTATTTTCAAGCTTTCCCCCTCCCTATTAGAAAATCTTGAGTATCCACTAATACACCTTGTGGGAAATTGAAAGCATGGTTCATTAGTTTCTGTTTGCCACCTATCTAAAAACATTTTATCCTATTGTTACACAATCTAAAGACTGTACACATGTAATGTTTAGTCAATACACAATTCACAGCTTTTGGTCATTCTTTTAAATTTTCAATTCTTCGAATTTTCATTGAATAAATTTCAATAAAAAGAAGAGGGATGTTAGAGAGGGACATGTTAATCAAGAAATTTTCCTTGGTTAACGAATAGCTATATGATGGAGATTAGAACTGAAATCTGTACAGTATTGTCATAACATTCTAAATTAAGTTATTTAACTCTTGTACTAGGTACATTATCTTCATAGCATACTAATAAAATAAGTAAAGAAACAAACTTTACGAATGATGTTTATATATTATAATTAACATTATATTTTCTTAATTATTAATAGGGAAGGAATAAAATCAATTAGTAATGCCGGAAAATCATCAATCGGTCATTATGATATATGGTAATAATTGTTTATAATATATAATATGTATTTATTTTTATTCTAACTTATTTTAACAATATTTTTCAGGATTGGGTATGAGTTGGATGTGCTTTGGAGATACAAATACAATGAGTATAAACATTTTATTTTTAGTTGATATAAATGATGATACTTATTCATATAAATCAAAGCTTATTCAATTTGAAGTATATTTTTATATTTCTGTAACTATTGATATATTTTTTAGCCTTTTTTATATCATTATTCGTTATATTATCACTGCATATTTTTATATACAGTATTGGGTAAATTATTTTTAGAAAGTAGTGTTATTAAGTTACAAACAACATTAAATAGAATTATTCTAATTACATTAGAATCACCTAAAATTATTTTTATTCTGTTCCTAACTGAATTACTTCAAATGTATATAGTTACAAATTAAGTTTTTTTTTATTAATTAAATGTTAAAAATTAACATTGATAATATTTATCACAATTGAGGAACATGTATTATACACAGGGTGTTTTTTTTTTATATGATGAGCCAGGCTATATTATCTTGAGAAATATAATTTATTTTTGTGTCATTTTTTTGGAAATTTTTTTGTATATACCATTCTATATTTTTCATATTTTTCTAAGGTTTTATCTTTTTGGTGTAAAAATTAAATCAACTTTGATTTTCAAATAGCAACCTGTAATGTAAATTATAAATTTCTAAAGAATGTATTTTATAAGAATTTTTATGGTCTAATTTTTCAAGTCTGATGAATATTACATATTCGATAGTGTGTATTATTGATCGGGTTTTTTCTAAATATATTCGGAATATAATAACGACTATTTTGAAGAGGTTTTGTATAAACAATAATTAAGAAATATCCTAAAAAATGAATATTTAATGATTTAAAATATTTAAATATATTTTAAAAGTAATTTAAAAATGGTGTCGTATATTTACCACTTTTTATCTTCTCTTATTTTATAATATTAAAATAAAAAAAAATCCATTGTTTTTAGTTTTTGCTGTAACTTTTTTTGTATTAATTATTTTTACTCAGGTAATATTTAATAGATTTAATCATTTTAAATGTAAAATTTTTATAAAAATATATTCTTTAATAATTTAGAATTTAAATTATAGATTACCAATTGAAAATGAAAAGGAGATATAGTTTTCACAAATAAGAGAGAGGGATAAAAATTTTAAATTAAAATTGTGTTTATAAATAATTTTCTAAAAAAACTTTACAAAATGTATTTATACTTACTGAAATATAGCCTGGCTTTTAATATAAAAAAATTACCACAAATATATTAGGCTCAATACTCGAAAACGGTAAACGTCCGAAAAAACCACACAGACCTAGTTCTAACAAAATATCATATGCTAATCCCAGAAATACTCGTTTTTATTATTATTTAATATACAATATAATATTTATTATGTATATTATATCCATTATATATATTTTATAATATTAATATATCATATACAAAAAACGTAAGTTATTATTATCATCAGTCTCGAAACGAGGATATTTATATTATCAATATAAGTGATATTGTAAAGACAAAAGGTGCAAATGTAAAAATATTTGAATGCAACTCTAAATCTCACGGAGAAAGTTCATGCAAAAATATATAATATAATATGCTAACTTCAAATAGACGGGTTTTCGTCGAAAACAAAACGTTATGCTTTTTATTTATTTCCACCAATCGTTTTCCGACTCTGCGGCTGCTTGGGTATTTTATTGTCCATTTTTTTTTGATGTTGTGCCTTGGATTTACGATTTTCCCGTTTTTCTTTCGTCCGTATTTCAATTTTCCAAAGGCCTAAAGTTCAGGTACATATTGTATATGCTCTGTGTTTATCCTATAGATAGCCTGGATGAAACCCATTCTGCTGCATATTTCTTATCAATGGCAGTTTCCCGCGTCATCGTTTTATCATTCCGTACTCCTGAAATTTACTTTTTTGATTTTTGCCGACATTTTTTGACAAAAAAGTTCGGATCACATGAAGTCATCTGGTTTTTGCCCCCAGAATAATTATTAGTATATCAGGTTCAAGGCAACAACTCGATAACTCCGGATTTATCTGATTGTCGAACCAAAATTTAAAAAAAAATAACTCCAATTTCATTATAATATACTCCTATATATATCGGTAGAGCCGTAGCAATATCTTGGCACAACATAAAAGAGGACGCAAAAATCTAAATTCAAAATATAGGTTTTTAATAAACTTTGATTACTATCATGGGTGTAACGTATGTATTCAAAAATATTATTAAAAACGTATTTATTTTTATTTATTTTACAGTTTTTTCTATATGTGATTGGTGGGGGAAGGATCTTAATATTAATATTATTAAACAGAAATGGGTTGTAATATCTAAAAAGAATTAATTTTATAATAATATTATGAAACATTTTTAACATCAAAAACATTTAGAGAAAAATGAAAATCTCATAATTTATAAATGTTCAAGTATATTATAAAACTGTTTTGCAAGAAAAAGTTGTTCTCAGATTATAACTGCAATTAAAAAACCAAATTTTGACACAATAGTGTAAACAAAGTTATTTGTGTATTACAAATTTGGTTGGGTATATAAAGTCAGATGTTTTTTTAGTCGAACTTCCAAATATTCTATGATACCCAAATTTATACATAATTATGTATTTGATTAACATTTTTTAAGTTTTAGGGAAAATGTATTAACAAAATGTCAAAAAAAAAAAAAAAATTATAATAATAATAATGGTAACGAAAATATTCATTACAATTTAATATCATATTTATAATCAAACATTTTACTATACATTTACAAGAAACATTATAAATATTTAATCAATAATATGATTTATAAGAGTTTTTAATGAAAATATTTTTAAATTTTGCATAAGTATTCAAATAACCTATAAAATATTTATCAGTCACTTCAATAATAGTAACTATGTAGGTATATAATCATTGTAAATATTGGTTTGTAAGAATCTACAACATTTGTATTTATTATAACAAATAGTTATATTTTTTTATACAGAATTAGATATCAAACAAAATATTATGAGAAGATATGAGATTAAAATACTTGAAAAAGGTAATAATGCATTTTATAGTTGTAAAAAATATAAAAATGTAAAATAAAATTGTATTATGAAACAAATCAAATTTATTTTAATGCAATATTCTAGATGACTCCCTCATATTAATGATGATATAATATGATTACCGACAAATAATTTAAAAGTAAAACAACATTTTACTGATAAGTAATAACTAATTAACTACTATATTGTTGTAGCATGGTAGATTAATTACTTATTCAAGTTTACACTGCAAAAAAGTCTATTTTTATCTAATATTGATATATTTATAAATATTTCTTATTTAATTGATATTAAGTGCCAAGTACTCATTTGGACTCATTTGAATTTTTTTTTTTTTTAAATGCAAAAAAAAGAATGTAAAAAAGTATACGTTTCAAATAAAATAAAACCCAAATCCACAAAAAATTTAACTTTTTATTATAAGCAAATACAGTATTTCGGCAACAACGTTGCCAGTCTGTGTTTTGCACTGAAGATGGCAACGTTGTTGCCGAAA
>JAIPRL010009307.1:0-17940 GCA_025469235.1 Pemphigus obesinymphae | reverse complement strand
CCTAACGTTTTTTACGTGCCGAGATAGTCGGGAAATTTTCGGAAGCATGCGTTTTTTTTTTTTTTTTTTTTGAATTAGGAAAATGGATAGGAAACTCTCTTACCTTTATACGATATCCAATTCCTCGACGACACAGCTTTCCAATGGATCAGCAACACTCCAACGACGCACTCACGCAATACGCACACGTTTATCACTCGCCGATGTGTAAATTTAAAGCAAATAGATTTAAATGCTCTTTTTCACTTGTGGTATTTTTTTTTTCTAAACTCGATTACTCGAACGACTCGAAAACGTACAAAAACCGAACGCGATTCGTTTTTTTTTTTTTTCAAACGACTCGAAAACTTACGACAACCGAACGCGATTCGTTTTGATCAACCACGTGCTTTCCGCTATTACGATAATATTTTTTCGCCGCGCGCTGATCGATCCGTCCCGGATGGACCAAATGTTCGGACACTCAAATGATTCCTTTTGGGTTTTTAAATTTAATTAAATACGCATTTTTTGATTTTAGTGGACTGTAAATTTCTTTATTTGAGACAACGTTTTCGGGAGCCCGGTGTCGTGCGCTCACATGATTATTTACGAACCGAAACTATTAGAATGTACAATGCGCCACTATCGGCAATATTTTTTCACCTACCTAGCTACCCGACCGACGCGTTATCTACCCCGGTGGGTTTACATTTAATTTTAAGCGAATTTACTTATATTAGATTTGTCGCCGACACCGAACATGTTCGTTTATTCATTTGTTGTTTTATTTTAATTTGGTGTCCTTATTCTATGATCTTGAGATGATAATAATAATTTACGAAATATTTTGTATCAATAATGATAATAAAAACAACAACAATAATAAATCGATCTTAATATCGATTATTTCCGCTATCGATTGTATACGATATCAATTATACGCACTATCGATGTTTAGTACTGAAGTAAATCAATCGCTTCGCTAGTGTTACAACGGTATCAAAAAATCGGTAGAGTCGACATTCTAGGTATCCTTATTCTATGAGACAGACCATGTTAACTTATACCTGTAAATTCGATGACACTGATATTAGTAGGGAAGTAAACCAGTCGCTTTGCTAGTGTGCTATCTCATAGAATAATTAATTTTACTCCATGAACGAAATTAAACGATCAAAACAAGGATTTTAATTTTATAACCTGACAAAAATGAAATGTTTACGTCGCATTTGATCAATAGCCTTACGAGTTTTTTCTGTCTGCGATTTTTTTCATTTTCACCAATTTTTACCAAAATTTTCTTGCATTTTTAATTATATTTTGTTTCTACATCATTTGTCACCATGTTATCCGTCAAGTGCTGTGCGCTTGGTTGCAAAAGCGGTAAATCGGTGAGAAAACATTATTTTCCTATGGAAAATATGAATTCGCTACCTGGATTTCAAGAACTGGGAACATGAAGTTGAAAAATATTTCCAAGCCGTATGTGAGGAAGTCATATCTTATATATACAAAACGTTTTAACGATTCTTGCTATAGTCCGGGAACTATTCGATTAAAGAAAGATTTAATGCCTACTTTAGCATTACCAAGTATGTATTACTTATGTTTATCTTGGTGTTTATTATTTATATTATTTAAGATTACCATTTAGTATGTACCTAGATAATAACAATGCGTCAATAAAACATATAAAAATTTTATATAGGTATAGGTGTATAATATGAAGTATATATTACATTATAAGTGTATATTACTATCATAATAGTATTATATGTATAGGAATAAGAGATATACTAGAATATGTTTTATACTAGGTAAACCATATATGTCGTCTCTGTCTAAGAAAAATCACCAATAAACAATAGGTACTCACTTGACAACACTGATGAGTTTTATGTAATTGTTTACCTCTTAAGTATATTATAATATATTGAAAAGTAATTTGTCGAATGTTTAATAATTTAACCTATTTTATTTCTAGTTATAATTTCACCTGAGATTCCATTAGATGGCCCTAAGCAACCACTGATAGACGAGTTAATCGAATTTATAGATGTAATCATTGTGGATGAAACTGATGTCTGATAATGGTAAGCATATTAATTGAATTTGTTGTGTAAATATAAGTAACTAATATTATGTTGAACATACTTTTTAGATCCAAAATACAGTATACTAACCAATTCTGTAGCTACAAATTTTGTCTTTTCATGGACAAGGTTTTTGATTTTGTTAATGCAAGTACAATCAATGCTGAACTGGGAAAGCCATTAAGAAGTGTAGTAAGAGATAGATCTCTACATGTCGATCATTGGAAGTATAGCATATAAGTATTTGAGCCTATGAAATGTATCCATTGGAATGTTTATTTGGTAGTGTTATTAGTCATGGTAAAAGAAATGAAAATCCTATGTTATCAATTATTTAATATGACTTTATATCGAGCCCGCCTCATACTCATGTAAACATCGCGAACCCCTCGTGTTTCCTTTTTCGCTGTGACGTCATCCGTAGTATAAATTCGGCGACGGCACAATAGTATGCCGTATTCTTATGCCAAATATTTCTATAATAGATATTAATTAGAGTTGAACTTAAACTGCAGGCCTTAATAAAACAATTAATATTAAACGTAGTATAACTAAATAATCACTATTTATTGAATTTAAATTTCAATGGCAATAATTATAATTTATAATACGTTTTTCAAAAGTGTTATTACTATAGACAAATAGGTACCTATAAAAATATTATTCTAAAATTAATAATGATATTATGATAGGTATATCTTATGCTAAAAATGATGATAAAATACAATTGAGGAGCTGAATTTTTTAACTATTATATCTAATCGGCTGAGTATTTCTTACCTATAATATTATAACATAAAATATATTACCGACCTGTAGAACGATATATTAGATCCATCTTGTTTTGCCTTGCTGTAGTTTTGTAGACATATAACTAAAAATGTTTTACCTAATATTAATGAACAAAACAGGTAAACATTTAATTTTTTTTTTTTTTTTTGAAATAAATGTAAATTTAAAAAAATTAAATGTCCAAAATATGATTTCAAAATTTCAATTTATGATAAATTTAAGAACTTTTTCCTGTTTACTTATGTAAAAATTTAAATTGTATCATAAATAGTTTGGACCGAACTAAATATAATTGTGATAATCTTAAAAAGTCAACTTATGAATATTATTTGAAGCATTCAAAACATAAAAAATAAATATATCCATAATATAATCTATAAATAAATTTAAAATAAAAAAATTAATTACTTATTATTATGAGAACAATATATAATAAAAAAATATCCCTTCAGTTTTACATAGTTGTTTCTTATTTAGATTATATAACTCATTGGTTTTGTTGGTAATTTATTTTCTCAATATTTTACCACGTTAATGCTTGCTAAACGCGTACACATACACACACTATCTCACATAAAGACCCTAGTTTTCCTGGGCGACCCCGGTTAGGATCTCTACGACTCTATTTACAACACACATAATGATAATAAAAACAACAATAATAAATCGATATTAATATCGATTATTTCCGTTATCAATTGTATGCCATATCGATTATGCGCACTATCGATGTTTAGTAGCGAAGTAAACCAGTCGCTTCGCTAGTGTTACAACGGTATCAAAAAATCGGTAGAGTCGGCATTCTAGCTATCCTTATTCTATGGTGTGAGACGTCCTCTTAAATAACCCATGTTACTCCTCGTGGACCAATTTATTTTATTTTATTTTTACGTATATAATCAATACAATATTTTCTATAAATTGATTTTTATAAAAAAACTATGGTATGAATATGTGATTTTATATTGATATTTGAAAAATGTCTCGTCTTCAACGTAATTTTTAGATTAGGACGGTTCGTCTCGAACGTGTTAAAGGAAATGTACCATCATTCGTTAACAGTAATTAAACAAAAAGGAGATATGGGTTCATTCACTGATATCTAAATATTGAAATTAAATAACACAATCAATATAGAATTATTTAGTACCGATATAATATATCATTACATAATATTATTATGTAATTATAACAATATTTTGATTATTTTTTACTTTTTAGTTATCTTGAAGTAAATAGGTACATATTATTATTTGGTAATTAATAGTTTTGACTTTTGAGAAATTTTATACAAATTATTATAAACATCCGCTTTAAAAAATTCAATTAAAATTAAAAATATACAAACGACGATTCAACCAATAATTTACATATTTATATACAAATTAAAGATTACTCTTTTGGGTTAGTCTTTAATATTGCTAGAAATTTTGAAATAATTTGAAAATTTCTGAAGGTAGATCATATACTTTCTCTTTTTCCTTGAATTTTTGAGGAAGTTTTAACCCCCAAGACCCCCCCACGCGTACACCCGTTGTAAACAAAACATAAATATATATATATATATTAAGAACCGTTAAATACCGTTATTAACTGATATTTTTAAGAACTGGTTAATGCCGGATCTGGATGCCAATTGAAAAATTAAAAAACCGGAACCGGAACCGAAACAGAAATTTATATTTTTCAAGAACCTGAACCGGAACCAGAACCCATATTTCGATTCATTTCTAGTCCCTGGTGTAAACCCTGAAAAATAAATAGGGTAAAAATAGAAAAAAAATTATATTAGTTTTATATAAAATAGTGAAATAAGTTTAATATTAAGTTTTCAAAAAAACAAATTAAAAAAATATATTAATATTATTAAAAATACACACCATATTACTTGAGTTATTTAAAAGAAACACGTATTCACAAATTACACTAAAATTAATCGAATACCTACGCAAATGTTTATCTTGTATATATTTCAAAATACTTATTTATGTAACTAAAATAATTTTTAATTACAATACTATTATAATATATCTAGATAATTATAAGCACTAACTTTTGTTATATATTATACATTTTATTCAGAGATAAATAACAAAATTATGTGCGTAATCGTGCTATAGGTTGTAAAAAACTGTTTGAAAATGGTAATCGATCATGGATGCTAGTAGTAAAATTCGGGATTCAATTATTTTAATACTTTTTGATAAAATATTAATTTAAAATCCGGACTAAATTGGTTACCTGAGGTAAAAATAATAGATACACGTGAATAAACATGTGGACTAGTCCAATAGTTTATTGTTTCAGAGGGCAATAAGTAGCTTCTCGTTGTTTTTACATACATTTTGAGCCTATATTTTTCCAATACGTTATGATAACATATATTTTATGCTAATATAGAAAACAAATTATTTTAATACTTCAGTGACCTAAAGTAGAACATAATATATTAACATAAAAATTAGTTACCAGATACATTCACAGAACGTAATATAATATAATATCATTTTTTTAAAGTAAAAAATTAATATAGTATGGTATTATAATAGACATATAGTACTTTTTAAATAGAAGGTTAAAAGTTATAAGGTACTATTATATGTGGTGCTTTGTATTTGTAAATAAATATGTATTTGAAATATGAATACATGTACGAAAGCAGTTATATTGAAAATAGTAACCAAGGAGGTAATAATAATATGGTAGATAAAATGGCGATATAATATATCTATATATATATATATATATAATTATATATAATATTATAATAACATATTTATATTATATTTAATTATATAACAAAAAAATAGTGTATTATAACAGTGTTACAGACATTAATAATGTATGACGTGATCAATATGAAGATGTATATTAAAGATAATAATAAATTAATAATACTCATATGAAAAATATAAGGGTATTTGTGATATACATTTGGGAATTACTATGACTTCGTGTAATTGATATATGTGAATTTTGCTTTGATTAGTATATAAATTTGATTAATAAAGTGTTTAGCCATGTATGTGAAATATGAATAAAAGATTATTCTTATAATTTGAATATACAAAAGTAAAAATAACCTATTGTGTAAAATAACTATATATGGCACGATACTGTAACACATATTTACTCAAAAAGATCAATAGGTATGATAAACTTAGTTTATGGTCAGTCAAATTCCAGAAAATGTCACAGACTATCTAGCTCTGTTTCCCATTCAGACTATGGGTAGTCGCCAGTGATTTTATCCACTTATTGATTAGATAGAAATGTTGGAGAACCAAATAAATGCAAAAAGGATAATAGCGAAAACCATAGTCTCTTGACCAGTAACTACTGTCATTGTAACTATTCCTGAACTGTTAACATAGATGGACAGTGGACACCAACCATAATCGTTGCCTAACGCAGAAGAAGGGTGCTCTTCCTACATATCTGGGACAGTGGATCAAATCTAATAATTTTTAAACAAAAAGATCCCTTTATCTAATTAGAATCTAATATTGCTATTTGTTTTAAAATTATCATTGTTTTTTTTTTCATATAGTTCAAATGATTCCAATAGAATTCTGCGCGTGGCTATACGGTAAATATATATATATATATAATATATTAAATAATAATATTTCAATTAGATATAACATTAAAAGAGTACAGTTTTTTGATAATATCAAGTTTTATTACCCTTTATTTATTTATTTATAATTTAATAATATTATGTATTAATATAAAAAAACAACAATTGGCAATTCTTTTATTCAGAACAAATGTTCTTTTTATTAAATATAAATGAATATTAATACTTGTTATATATTTTACAATAATATAACATAATTACAAAAAAATCCGGGATACAATGTTTGTATTAATTATTAATTAATTAATTATAAATAGTATATATAATTATTAAGAAACTAATTTTTACCTAATATAATAAATAAATCTGTTTTCTACTGTCATTCATGTTTTGATACCATAAATATAATTCATGTTATTCTATCTAGTATATATTAGATTCTTCAAGATATCTTCAAAATTTTGAAGTTTAAAATAAATATGACCTATACACACATAATTTTGTAATATCATGATGAGGTTATTTACTATAATATAGCCTATAAGATTAATTTAGAAACTTCGAAAAATTGAAGTACCGTGTAAAATGAAAAAAGTTTTTTATTTAATTTTAATATAACGAATGTATATAAAATGTTGATCCATATACTACTCGTATTTTATTTAAAATAATGAATAATAAGTAAAATGTATTACACTGTAATTTTACAAATATTTATATTTGCAGGAGATGTTGGTAAGTGCGTTTGAAATATATTATTATACACCAGCTTATATTCAACACTTCCGGGTGTTACTCCTTGTAAGGGCAACTAATATTATGTGGGATGATTTGTAAGTTCAACACCTTTTGAATTCGGAACCTTGAATTGGAAATTCCGATTGAGTGTGACACCTTGTAAGCTTAATTCTTATTGAGTAAACATCTCACTGAATTACTTTAAAGTGCAATTCGTAAACTTCGGTTTGTGTATTTTATCGGAAATAATATTATTTTATTTTTATTAATTATTATTAATTTGCTTTAAACATATTCTACCTACTGCAGAAACTGGTGTTTGCTTTCTAGAAGATAGGCATTCACTCCTAAAGTTTGTCCAGCAAATAGGTAGACCAAATATGTAATTCGAAAACTGATCGAAATTACTTTTCTGGGATTTTTTATAAGAACTTAAGTTAGGTACTCGCCCGAGTAATAGGTTTTACAGAGCATTACTATAAGTTTGATCAACATTTTAAGAAATATTTACCGTTAAATATAATATGGGTATAAAATAAAAAGGTATAATATAGTATAGTATGTACCTACTGCGCTCATATAAAAAGTCTCTTGGACTTTTTGTTCTCGAATTTTTATATAATTATTGTCGTCAGGTCGATATGTTCGAAAGTCCGATTAAACATCATATTTATGATAAAAGTTTACCGAAAGTATCAATATACATTTAATTCAAAATTGTGAATAATACTTAGTAATGGATAAATTTGGTCTTGGTCTTGGTCTTGCAAAAATGCAAGACTAAGACCAAGACTGTAGCAGAGCTAGCAAGACTAAAACCAAGATTTTACTGTTACCCAATAAGACTGAAATAAGAATTGTATGCAAGACCAAGACTTGTAACGTAAGATCTAGACTAAGACCAAGACTTGACTGCAAGATTCTTGCAAGCCTTGCTTTTACCTATATATAAAATAAAAATTAATAAACTAAATAATTATTTATTATGTTTTTTCTTGGTAGGTATACAATATTTACAATTACACACTGAATCCACAGATTTCTCGTAATACAATCATCAATATCCTATTAATATTTTTGGAACAGATTATTGTCTATTGAATATATGGGTAAACTGCAGAATTCCTACTATTTCTCGAAA
Organism: Pemphigus obesinymphae; assembly: GCA_025469235.1. Lineage (NCBI taxonomy): Eukaryota > Metazoa > Arthropoda > Insecta > Hemiptera > Aphididae > Pemphigus > Pemphigus obesinymphae. The sequence continues at coordinate 9,614 of JAIPRL010009307.1, read as the reverse complement.
GTTTGGTGTTATCGAAAATATTTTAACTACACAGGTACCTACACTATCTATTTTTATCTGATCAATATGGTTGACTATCGCGTACAGTGATTATCGTGTTGTGATTTAATAATAAATAATAATTTAATAGGTCTCTTCTGATGTTGAAAACTGATTTAAAAGATAGTGAAAATATTTTTCTTTTTTTATACATTATATTTTAATTACAATACAATATTAAATATTAATATATATGTAGCCGAAATAAAAATATTTTTATTATCTACAAAAGCAGATATATTATATTATATACGTACCATGGCGGATACAGAGGTTCAGAACAGGAGGAGCAATTTATTAGTAATAAGCAAAAAAAAAAGGTCATCAACCTATATTTAGAATTAAAAATAAAAATAGTCCAAAAACTAGCATATGATAATTAATCCTAGTGCCGGCCAAAGTCTAAACGGGGGGAGAACAGGTGAAATGGAAAATCGAACGAACCACACGTAATACAAAATATAATACTGAGAACATCTACAAGTCGAAATAAATAGAGAGTGTACAAAAGATAGACAGACCAATGACGATACGTAGTAGAGTGAGCAAGTAATATATACGAATGTACTTACAAAAAAAGACATCCAATAACTAAATATTTCTTAGAAAAAACGACTACATTATGGGCCAATGAAATTAATTTTGCCCTAAGACGAAAATCGTGAGAACGGACCCCAAGTAGAGAGGTCACAAGGGGTCATCCCTATATAACTGGGTAACCGAACATTAAAATTTCAGACGACCTGGGACTAGCGATTGCGACGCATACTCCACGCCGGTGGATCCTCTATTTTTCTACGTATAACATCTCTCCGGGACTTAGTCTATTTTTCAAGTATTTAATTTGAACTTAACCGATTTTTTGTAGTATTTTGTATTTTAGACTTAGAAAAATTTCTATTATTTTAAGTTCTGTTAATCATTTAATGAATATTGTGAACGTAAATAAAAATAATATATTCATTGACGAAAAATTGGTGTTTGACTTCAATTATTTTAATTAACCTCTCATTTGACATTAAATCTACGTCGGTGGTCGAGTACCCTTCTGTGGTTCAAAAGCACGCACGCAACAGATTACATAAAAATTTTTCAACTCGCGCTTAATTGAATGAGCTACGCTCCAATGGTACAAATTCAATCGAAATTGTAGGTACATAAATGCTCGAGTAATGGTATGCAATTACATGCACGGGTAAGGAGGGGAAACTTTTTCAATCACCACAGCACATTCAATAACATTCAGAAAAGGCTCGAACCAGTGGCAAAATGTGCTGTATACTAAGGTATATACCATATTAAAAGTCTTATTTTTGGGTAGTCCAAAATAAAATTTTGGATTATTCATAACTCAAGGAGAAATGGGCCTAGCATTTCGTGGTTTTGTCTAACCCCTTTTTGCTTAAAGCCCCTGTACATAGATTCCCATTAGAAAGTCAAGGGAGGGACATAGCCCCATCTGGAGAATACCAAAAAAAGTGAATTTTAGTATGTTATATACCCGCGTGAATAATACAGTTTGACATTAATCAGAGTCCAATTCTATGGACACTCATCCCCTATCTTCTTTCACAACCAGTTTCGTCCAAAAAGTCAATTATAAGTAGATCTAATCAATTTGTTATTTTTCAGCTCATAATATGTAGCTGCCCAGGAGCTGCCTATTACGAATACCAAGATTGAGTCAACACGACCAAGACCAAGACTGCTATGGTCTTGGTCTTGGTCTTACTTTAGGCATCACTAATAATATTACGGAAGTCTTACGATTTTAAATTCGTTACTATGAGATATAAAATCTATAGTTTGGGTACCTACTAGTGCTGAGCACCTAATTCGGATCAATCCTGATTGATAAATATGCTATAATCTGTTTCATTTGGATTGCAATTACAATCCGGAATAACGGATTACACGATGAATCCGGGTTACAAGTCGAATCCGGATTATTCGCCGAATCCTGATTACATTACGAATCCGGATTAACGAATTACACGGAGAAACCGGATTACATAATTATCGTTATCAGTGATTTAAGATATCACTGGAAAATATTTTACAACTTTTATGAAATACGGGCAAAATAAAAAAATGACAAAAACAACCACGATCGAAATACACGTTGACCATTTTAATTGTATTTAACTTTCCTATATGTTGACAATTATATTGACGGATTGGATCCTGATTAAATTTATAATTCGGATTGATGGATTATTCTCACAATGCGGATTATATTTGCAATCCGGATTGGCGGATTGTATCCTAAATCCGAATTGACGGATTGGTCGGATGGGGAAGATCGGTACACAAAAAAACGTTCATTCGGGCATTAAAACGTCCGAGAAACGTGAATACGAAGTCTGCAGAGTAAAAAAAAGTCTACAAAGTTCGCTAAAGCCGATTTCAGAAGTTTGAGATAATAATACAACAACACGGGAGAACATCGAGTAATAATGGAAATTGGCGTGTTGGGAATCGCATTTTTTCCTTCCGGCATCGAAACTCCGGAGAAAAGGCGAAAACGCAGAAAAACCAAATGCGTAAAAATCTTAAAACGACCGGAAAATAGTTTTTAAATGGTAACGGTAAAGCAATAGCCGTCGAACGGTGGAAAAAACGGGCCGGGGAATTAAATAAATAGGAGTATTGTTTTTTTCATGGAAAAAACGGTTTTCGGAGATAACATTTTATATATAGCATTATACATTTACAATATATATAAATATATAATATATTTTTTCTAGATAGACAAATATATAACACATATTATGTATCATAGCTATATTTATTTATCTAGATTATAAGTTGCTTAAACGGTATAATTACCTATTATATACAATATTAAATTATAATAAAATGACAATATTATTGAATTTTTGATTGAATATGTAACTATTGTATATACAGAAATATGTTTGGGTACGTAAATTTTAAGTTTATAATATAAAATATTTTAAAGTACAGTTCATAAATTAGATACTAACATAGTAACTCACAAAATTATTATTAATAGATGATGTAAAAGAAGATGAGTTTTATACTAATTTAGCAGAACGTAAGTAAATTTTTAAAAATGTGCATAAAATGTATTATATACCTATCTATTAATGATATTATACAATTAAATCATCTTACATTATGAACTCTGATAATTGCAATAATTTCTAAAAAAATACGATTCTCAAATGCAGTTTAATTTTCATCGAATTTTTGAGTTATTTTTTAATTTTAACATGCTTTCCTAACGTAATGTTTTATAACTAATAGAAAGAAATTTGAAATAATATCATGACACGAATGATTATATGTGTTATTTAGAATTTTGTATATTCCAAATTGGAAGCAAATATACTATATAAAAAAAAAAAACTAATTGGTGAGTGGGATAGTTGGTAAAACTGTTACAAATTTTCAATAAATTTCGATATTGTTGAACATTTTGTAAAGTTAGATTATAAGTATAACTTAAAATGTAAACTCAATGCTAAAATTTGGATCGTGTCATATTACATACAGTAAACACATACACATATAGAATACTATTAAAAAGATTTTACAAAAAAAATAACTTTTTTTAATGTTAAGTTTCTCTCAAATTAATTTTCTTATAATTTCCAAAGTAAATGTTGTTGTCAAATTTTGATTATATTATTATATTTAGCATAAAAATAAAAATTAATATAGATAAAAAATTAGAACCAAGTTCACTTTTAATAATTTTATTGCAAAATTAAGATTATTTTGAAAAATCAAGTTTCTTTCAGTTTTTGTTCGTATTTTATAAGTAAGAAAAGTAACATTTTCTTTGTCATTTTCATATATGTAATATTTGCATGGATACTAAACTGCATTTGTCCCATCATGGATCTAATGAGGGAAAGGGAGATTTTTTGAAAAATTATCTTGGGTGAAATCAATGATTTTTCTAAGACACGTGTAAATAGAATATAGGTGCTAAACAAATTATTTGACAATTCGCAAGATAATAGGTATCTTAAAGTAGGTATATCTTTTTTGTTGTTCAAATTCAGTTTTATCGTCAATCGTTATCTGTGAGTGTGACGATTACGAGTTTAGAGCGACCGAGTCAAAACGACGCAATTAGATTAATAGTTATTGAAAAGATAATGATTTATCAGAACACAAATTAGTAGGTACCTGCACGACGTTCAAAACTTTTGATTATTTTTAGTTACACGCGGCACATCGAATACGATGTCAAATAAATTCGTTTTCTTTGTACTTTTGTACAACTGTGGACAAATGGTTAAACAAAAAGTCAATGACTCAAAGTCAAGAAAAACCAGAGACAATATCTGCGTCAACAGTTAAAAGAAAAAAAATTAAATTACGATGAGCCTTCAACAAGTTCTTCTGAGTCGAAACAAAAAAATTCTTTTAGAAAATATTGTTCTGAATATTTGCAAATTGGATTTTCGTGGAACGGAGATGAAGAACACCCACGTCTACAATGTGTAATTTATGGATTTATACTTGCAAATGAGAGTTTATTTGATCATATAATTGTGAGGTGGGATTTTCGACAATGGTTGCTATAAAAACCAAATTACGGAGCAAATTGAAACTGTCAAACTCACTGCATCTCAAGCTTACAAATGTTGAAGTGGATATCGATGAAGTGATGAAAAATAGGAAGCAATTACATCCTTCACATTAAAATTATATACTTATCAAATAACTAATATATTATACTCTTTTTTTACTAACTAAATAAATATTTATAAAAATATATTGATAAAATCTATCTTTTTTTATTTCAAAACTTGATTCACTAAAACAGCAAAAAAAAAAGGTCATTCATTGATATTGTGGGTTGCTAAATTTAAAAAATTTCCCAGAATGGGTCGTACAATAAAAAGTTTGGGAACCTCTGACTTAGGTTAATGATAGGTGTTATCTCATTGGAGGTACAACTGCAATGAATGGTTGTACCAAAAACTCATAAGACATGCTCATGTATGTATAAATATACAAGGCTGGACATTAACGATTTAAAAGTTAAAATTGATTAAACAAGTTATGTTAATTTTAATAATCAAGTTACTTATATATATATATAAAGGTTATATATTTTATTTTAACTTTTAATCGTTAATGCTCAGTGTTCGCGCCATTTATTTAAATAATCATTATACTATAAAACCTTATCAGTACAAATGGGAATTCATTATCAAACGATGATTATTCCAGTAGTTTATTCACGCCAACCCCCGTCCAGAGACTCGTCACCGGCGCTTTGGCTTATGTACGTAATATCAATCGTCTCGCGATCGTTGCGACGAGAAAGTTGCCTTTGCGACTTTTTATAAATATATGCGTCGTATTATTATTTTATTATACGTATACGTACCGCGTAATCGCGACATTAATGGTGCGGTATATATCACGACTTTTCAACGTACCTACCCATCATAAATCATAACACGTGCGTCATGCGTTGTGTTTTTTGTCGACAACAATATTGTGGGAATTGCCGTTTTGGCTGTTACATACGTTTAGCACACGTTGCTTTTCAATATTATTTTGTAATTATTTCATATGAATCGGTGAGGTCAGAAAGAGGACATGTCCAATTTTTGACAAAATGAGTTAGTCACGCCATTTTGTTCCTAACACATAGAGGCATGTTTGGGGGCGTTAAAAGAAGACATGTCCTGTAGTTGCATATGAGAAAAAAATTAATATTAAATAATAGTTAAGAGAAGAAAGGAGTCGTGTCCAGGACATGTCTCGTTTTTGCTCTCATTGTGTATACGTACATCTATTGATTATGGATACTTCTATGGATTTTGTGTTTGCTCTACTGATAATGAGCTTTCGTAGCTTTTATCATCATTGATATGTAACTGATATATTCGTATACATAATGAGAGTAAAAACGAGACATGTCCTGGACAATACTCCATTCTGCTCTTAAATATTATTTAATATTAATTTTTTTCTCATATACAATTGCAGAACATGTTTTCTTTTAACACATTGATATGTTTATTACTTTATTAATGGTTTGGTATTGAAAGTTTTCCTTCCAAGGAGTCACACTACTCTAGTAGAAAAAGAAGATACTCAGCTCACCTCACAATCAAGACCATGCATAATTTATTTTTAATTAAACATTCTCATCTGGTGGAAAAAGTAAAATATCATTTTTATTGGGAATATTTTCATCTAACATTTCTTAATCTTTTGGAAAGCCCCCAAAAGACACATGGTCTACTTGCGAGAAATTGAAAATTAAAATAAAAAATCCATCACTGAATGAAGCAGCTAAGCAAGTTGCTGTAGCGGAACTACTGGTGCATATAAGAAGGAGCAAAACATTTTACAATAGTCTTAAACAGAGTACTGAAGCTTCTAAGGCCGAAGGTAGCAAAATTTTAGGACTTTCCTTTGATTTTACGGCTGTTTTTGACTTGCTAAAAATACCAGTTCAGGATGTATACTATTTTCGACAACTTACTGTCAATAACTTTGGTATTCACAATCTTTGTTATGATACGATGACAAGTTATCTCTACCACGAAGGTATAGCACGTAAAACCCCCGACGATGTCATATTTTTTCTTGTTTATTACCTCTAAACTTTTGTAAATTGAAATATAGAAAAAATCCATCTTTTCTGTGACAATTGTGGAGGTCAAAATAAAAACCATGATTTAATAAGAACACTGATGGCATTGGTAGAACTTAAGTATTTTAAGAATATGAAGGTAGTTTTTCCTATGAGAGGTCACTTCTTTTTACCACGTGACCGAGATTTAGATCTCATAAAACGAAAACTGAATACTAATGACAGGTACACCTAATCAGTATATTGATATGGTTACAAAAGCTTCATCAGCAGAAAAATGCAGGTTGATGATAGTACATTTCTCTATGGTCAAAAACTACCAGAAATGGTTCACAAAATATTATGTCAAAAATACAACGGCAATAGAAACAAAAATGCTGGCTACCAAAAATCAAAGGACATTTTTGATTTCTACATATCATTTCGAATGCTCATCCACCAATGCCTCGTCATTGTAGCAGCTGAATTTATTGGAGGTCTAATTAAAAATCATTTTTACTTGGAAAAGCCAATTGCTCTACCTCTCATGTTGCCTACCAAGAACATCTATGAAATTAAAAATCCAATTAATGCATAAAAAATGAATGACCTAAAAAGGCTCAAAAATTTAATTAATCTAGAATATCTAAATGCATTTTCAATGAACTCTATTGATGGACTACACTACAAAAATGAATTGAAATAGAAATTGTTTTTTAATTTAAGACTTTAATATATTTTATAATTTATGATTTGAATATAATTTTATAATTTATTGTATCTAATATGATTTAATAAATTATGGGTTTAACGTGTTTTTATAATTTTGAAATAAACATTTTTTTAAGAAAAAGTGGTGTGCATTTATATCAAACTACCCCATCATTCCGAAAAATTTAAGTTGAGTGCAGAAAGGAGACATATCCAGGAAATAAAAATAGCTGTGGATATACAAAAATAGTGAATATGATCCAAATATGATATTTCACTGTAGAAAGGTATTATAAAACTTGTATAAATTTTTCAGGTATATATGAATTCATTGTAAACAACTTTTTGTGTCTCCTGTAAAATTTGGTTTTCTGGACATATCCCCTTTCTGAACTCAGCAATTCATATAGTGTGCGGTCACCAAAGGCTTTTAAAAGTTTTTAAGCACTATATCACCTATTGTAGAAAATGTATTACAAATATCCAATATTATATTAAAGTGATCGTCATTACGACAAATCAAATGAATCGGTATCGTATGTTAGTTATCTCACCGTCCTCAATCACAATGATTTTTTTAAAATTGGACTTTCGAAAAAAATACATTGGTAGCAGAGCGTGGTTCGAAGTGAACGGTTTTGGGTATACGTATATTTTAGTACCTACATCATTTGATAGCATTATTTATACACTACGTGTTTTCCCATAGGGCCGCAATCTTATATTATATCCGATATATCCGGTAGTACCTACACTGTTTATACATTATTTTTATATTTTCTCCATTATTATTTCATTATGGCTGATGAACGAGATAAACGTATATATATAACTGTGCGGTAGCCAAGCGTTCGGGAGTGGTGACGAGGTTAGAACCGGTGTTAGAATTGGGTTATAATGCTAAGTCCAATGTATCTCTTGTCCCTAAGTTTTTGCTTTATTGTCATAGAGCGGATAACTGGTGGAACGAATTTAAAACTAAACATAATGCAGCCGCATTAATAAATTTAGATAGATTTTTGGAATTTTCGTCGGCTCTCAATATTGAAATCAGTGATATTTATGTGTCCATAATGGTTCTAAAATCTGATTTGACGTGTGTCGAAACCGTGTGTTACGGCATTGCCAGTACAATCTAGAAGCGAATTCTATGGAGTAACAAATCATGGTAAGGTACAGAGAGACCATATTATTCCATTATCGGGAAGACTCGTGTCATCATTTAACGGTAGATTATCGGAAATTCTACTTCCCACATTCGATGGGAAATTTCAGCGTGGCCCATGTTTAGTGATAGGTGTTCAGTAAAATATAATGTTAAGTTAAAATAATTGTAAGAGCCACGCGGTCTCCCTCTGCGGATAGAAGATAGCACCACCGCCGCCGTGGCGTTTATCAACGTTTTAACACCACCGCGGGTTGACCTCGCGTTTGGCAGTCATCGCGAATGTGTTCGTGAGTACGTACCTATACTTTAATCTCGAGTACCTATACCGTACCGTTAACACCACCGTTTGCATATATACATCAACTTCACCACGACCGACCACACCACCTACCAATTGATGCGCTGAATCCAAATCTATAACCGTGGTGGCTCCAATATAAAATTGATTGAATAATAATAACATTGAATTATTTAAATATTTTGTAAATATTTGGGCTGGCTAGCCAAGGTAAAAAATTTTGTAACATATTTTAGTTTGTAGTTTTGTTTTCAATAGTAGTTTGTATATCCATAATTTGTTGTGTTATTTATAAAATCTCCTTTTATCCTTTAAATATACCTATAAAATATACAGTCCATTCTAATCCGTAACAATATGTTTTCAATAGTGATGGACACTACCGAATTGTTAATAGTAAATGTAATATTACTATCGTAATACTATTCGATAGTTCATTGAAACTACCCACTATCTATTCGAATCGTTTTACATGACCGAATAGCACTTTTTCGATAAAAACTACCGAATAGTTCAATAAACTATCGAATAGTTTGATATAAATTATACCAACCATACTACTGAATAGTTCGATAAACTATCGATTAATTTGATATAAATTATACCAAACATTACCAAATAGTTCGATAAACTATTGATTAATATAATATCAACATTGGTGTATTTCTTAGGCATCCTGTGATTAGTCGACATGTTGTAGATATCGCCTTAAATACAACATGTCGACTAATCACAGGATGCCTAAGAAATACACCAATGGACAAAGTTTACCTACTAGCAGGTATCCCTCCACCACCAGTTCGACGTCTGATATCCTCTAAAAT
>JAIPRL010009306.1:0-17941 GCA_025469235.1 Pemphigus obesinymphae | reverse complement strand
ATAGAATATAGATAACAGCACGCCCGCACCGTATTCGTGAACCGCATGATCACCTCGGTCACCTTATGATTAATTATTTCATCCCCCCCCCCCATAAATAATTTCTAAATACGCCGCTGGCACGTTGTGTGCAAAAGCCACGTTTGTCCGCCGGTTCCCAGTGTATTTAAATGAGGTCTGAAATAACCGTGTATTGTAATATTGTAAAAACTACTACACGTATCCATTGTGAAAAATTCTACTTCTAAAGTGAAAACTACTGATCGGACGATATTTAACTTTGTAATTATGATACGTTTTTCCAGATTGTATATTATGAAACTGGATTTATGTGAAAATGTTATTTTCTGAAGCTTTTTAATAAATAAGTGCAGCAATCGCCTTGTGTTTTCTAGAATTACATCCGAAAAACATACATGCTGATGAAAGTGCAAATTTTCAATATGATAAAATATGTAAATGAGAGAAGGGGATGGAGGAATAACTGAAAAATTATTTTTGATAACTGTCTAAGATCAAGTTCACAAATGTTGACCAAATATTGGGCTGAAATCAGAATTTCTTGGTTAGAAAAGACCCATACATCAGTGTAGGTACTGTAAAAATACGTGTCCAGACCACATTTTCTTTAAATATCTAGTAGTTCGAGAACATTTTTCAGATTTTAAAAATTTTCCCAATCATTCCTTTTGTGAGCGTTTTTCTTTACAACTTAGTTATGTTAGACCAAAACATTTTGTGAAATAAAAAATAGTTTTTGTATCTCCTGTAAAATTTACTTTTTGTGATAGGTATGGTTTTTACAATAATCCCCGATTATCAATTTAAAAACACAAAATAGAAATTTTTGTTTCTCAGCCAATCGCCACCCAAAATTTGGTAATTATTTAAACTCCTTTATCGTGCCTACAATCGTATATCATTACACGAGCATTTGTGTAGGTACTACAATTCCGGCTACGTTTGTATCACTGGAGCGTAGCTCTGTCAGTTAGGACTCAGATATAAATAAAGTTATAAGTACCTATACTACCTACCTACCTATATATTATACGTACAGATTCAAATACCCAAGATTCCATTAAATATTCATCAGTAGTTAGGAGCTCGATTGGCAAATAGTGTCCGTCATTGATGTTTGGGTATGGAAGTTCAAACCCCCTGTCAGGAAAATAAATTTGATGCAAAATTTACGGCACGATTGCATAGTGTGCCATCCGCCGGATAATGAACCCATGAATGAAAATAGAAAAATAATAATGGATCGCGCACGCTTTTCTTCTTTTTTTATTTTTTATGTAATTTTTTTAACAAACTTTTTAATATTAATATTATACGAATATTAGTAATTAATATTCTACAAATATTAAAAAAGCGGACAATTAATGATGTGAAAACGTTATTATAATATTTCAGTAATATTACATGAATCAAATTTGAACATTATTTTAATATTGAAATTAAATATTGAATGAATATCATTATAAGATTAAAGTAGGTAATATTGTTTTTTTGTCTGGGGTATTTCCTTATATAAAAACGAGAAAAACGAATTTAAAAAAAAAAAACCTAATAAGGACTTTTGGAATGAGTTCATTTTTATAATCAAAGAACGATATATGAAATGTATAGGTACCTAAGAAATGTTAACAACACTGGTATTGACTTGTGTTCGTATAAGAAATAATTAGGTATGTAAAAAAAAACGAATTTCTTATATTAATATTGTACCTACAATAATATTTATAATGCTAGTTATCCCATAAACTTACACATAAAGTTATGCGCTAAAATTCCACCATATATTAGTCTTACATAAAATTTTAGGTGTTATTTTTTTAGTGATAATTCAATCAATTTATTTAAAATAATGTATTTATTTTTTAGTTTGCCTATCTTAATATATCTGTAAGTAATAAATATATATATATATATATGGGTATATCTATTATATTATAATATATTTATAATCATATTTAACACTTTTTAACATTTTTGTGTAGGTATACTATCTATTATAATAAGATATAGAATTTGTATTTACTTCTATTGTATTTACTTGAATAATTGATTCCAATCTCCATTTTAAAAATTTCCAATTTCCCAAACACGAACAAGACGAACATGATATATAATTGTGGCTTATAATAGTATTTATAAAACAATAACAATATATTATATTTCTTTACAAAAATGTAATCAACATAGTTATAAGGATAAGTATCGTACATTTTTTTATCAAAATATCTTAACAGATTTTTAATCGAAACCTAAAAAAAATACACAAGATAAAAACTAAAAAAGGAAACACTATTTATTAAAACAAAAGAAAGGAAATATGATTTAACAAAAAAAACAGAACACTTTTTCGTGAATTATGATTATTTTTATTTTATGAGCCGCAAAATTTTGTTTTTCCTATAAACATATTTCGATCCCAGGTAGTCGGTACATACACAGTCAAGTAGACAAAAAAAAAATTGCGTCGACGGAACGGGAGAATCGTCGGTAGCCGTTGAGTAGTCACGTTAACGATGATTCACCACGGAGTATATATGTATATGAGCAAAAAACAAAGAAAATAAATATGAAGATATAAAATTGTGATTTCCCTCCACAAACGAATACATAGTAAAAATATCAACAATGAACTTATTGGCCACCAAAAATTTCTTGAGGATCACATGGCCAATATGTTACACATATTATAGTGACGTTTATGTGATATGTACTGTGCACACGGGCATTATTACTTACGTGGCTAAGCGTATTTGATTCCGACATAAGAAAAATGATGTCACGAAATATTCATAGATACGTCTAATCCACAAAAAACCAGTGATGTTACGAACCGAACCCGAACTGAACTTTTTAAAATTTTAACGAACCCGAACCGAACCGAACTTCCAATTTTTTATTCGAACCCGAACCGAACCGAACTATTCAATTAAAATATCGAACCCGAACCGAACTTCATAAAAAAAAAAATACAATACAATAATATAAATTACCATTTTTTATTAATTATGTATATTTGCGTAAAAATGTATTAAGTAGGTGCCTCTTAAACATAATTTTAAGTCAAAGTAAAGAAGGATTCCACATTTTTCCATTTCTTTTTATCGTTTTTCGACAAATTAGTTCCAAATTTTTTTCCTAGGTTCGATATTCGAACTGAGCTATTTTGTGTTTAGTTCGGTTCGAATATTTCCAATTTTGAGTTCGATTTTCGAACCGAACCGAACACCCCGGGTTACAGTTCGTAACATCACTAAAACATACCCAAAAATACACATACATTGTTTAGATCTTATTATCACGTTATTTTTGTAGTTTGTATGCATAGGGTGTGGAAAAAAGATTTCCCAAATTTTTGAGGTTATTACAAAAAAAAAAAAACATCATACAGGTTATCCAAAATTTGTTTTTACAGGATCAAAGAACAGATTATAATAAACGGGGGGTTTTTTTTTAGCTGATTTTAAATAATATAACACTATAGTGGTATCCTTCATTACGAACACGGACGTTTTGTCGCTACCAGGTTGACGCCCGACAGATTTGGTCATGACCGTTTTGGCACTACCGATTTGGTGCAGCAGCCATTTGATTACTTTAATTTTGTACATATATAAAATAATATTATATAGCAAAATTACTTGTCCAGTAGCATAGACAAATTATTATTAAAAATAAAAAAAGCATGAATTATCTGTAAGATTATAATATAGAATCATAGTTTATTATTTGAATGTTATAAAATTAAGAATATGATGCCATACGTATATTTAAAATTAGATGGACAATAATGTAGTATAAAAACAAATTAGGAAATCCCACTCTGCTAACGTTCTAAATTGAAGTAAATTCTCGATTTCTCAATGTATATTAAACAATAATCTATAAACATTATAAAACAAAACGAATAATATCTATCTCATTAGTAACCAAAATATTATAAAAATGTAATGCGGTATCATACGACTTTCATGTAGTTTCTTTTAATTTTACCACGTATCTGTATTTTTTATCATTTTTTGCAATGGTGGGCATTAACTAGTTAAAAAGTTTAACTTTTAACTAAACTAGTTCATTAACTAATTAACTTAACTAGATTAAATTATCATTGGCTTAACTTAACTTTTAATCATTAATTTTTATAATCATTTAGTTAAGTTAACATGTAAAAGACGAGAAATTGTATCATACTACCTACAAACTTGTAACTAGTACCTAATATTAAAAAAAGTAAATAGTGGAAATTTTATTCTTAAATATTTGAATAATTTAAAAAAGTCTTGAAATTTAAGACATAAATGTTAAATGAAAAAAAAAAAATTAACTTATTTTTATTTGAGTTAAGTTAATATTTTTTCAATGTCAACTTTTAACTTAATCAGTTATAATTTATTTTTGGTTAACTCTTAACTTTTAGCTGAAGGCATTTAGGCTAACTTAACTTAACTAAGTTTTTCCATTAACTTGCCCACCTTTGATTTTTCGAGAACTCAATGCCCAATAGCCAGTCAGTTTAACCAGTACCATATAATTTTACTATGATACTGGACAAATATTATAGTAAATAAATAATAAATAAATGTTATATTGTATTGTATCAGATGCCAGCCGTGCCAAAACGGCAGGGTCAAAATGTCAAGGACTTGTCATCGCCTTCATCATTATCAATATACCTACGCGTCATGTTCAATATGACATGGTGGAGTGGAGAAGTCTGTAATACGTTATTTTCAACTTCTACTGCGTACTATTACAGTACTTCTCTACTTCGCTATGTCTTAAATTTCAATCTAAACTACTTAAATAAATTTATATTTATTGGATTTATAAATCAAATTAAACTGGTAAATTCTCATGAAAAATATAAATATTCTCTAAGAGTTTATAATTTATATCATGGATTTCCATCGGAAAATCGAAAATTAGATACTATTATCTATAGTTTTAATAAATACCTCTAGGGGAGCGGATAAACCTTTTATAATTATGAAAAATATAGAATGTGTACCTATACAAAACTTTCTGGTCATGTGTTTACAAAATCATTCCAGAAATATATCCTGGCTGGCCCACATAGAAAATCACCCTTCATATAATAGTGCAGTTTTAATTTTTTTTTGGTAATTTTAGTATATACAGTACTGGCTTTACCAAACTTGATACCTACCTAATTTATAATACATTAATGCATAAATTAATTTTACAATTTCATGTTTTCAAATTGTGAATATTTTCATCGTTTATTAATATGTTAATTAATCGTAATTATTAGTCTTCGATGTCGATAATTTTCTTCTGTGATAATAATAATCGGAACAAGATACTATTTCAAGGTTCTGAACGGATGTGAGGGACCAATTGATTTTACATTTCACAATAATATTTATTATTCTTTTTTTCGACTAGAAGACTTAATCCAATCACTACACGTGAATCCATTTTTTTGTAGCAAATTTCGTCTAGTCGTTTTTTAAAGGTAATTTTTGGATTTTTGGATTTTTATAATCAAAAACAAATATATGTACCTATATAAACAACATTTTAATATGTCATATATTCATATTGAATAAGCGAGAAAAATATTCACGTTTTCATACAAATTTTAACCAGAAGGCTTGATCCAATCGTTACGTGTGAACTCGTTTTCTTCATTTTCAGTTCCTAAAAGTTTTAATAAAATTTAAAATATTTTAATAACATTAATTAATTAATAACAGAGTGTAACAGGTAAGCATTAAAAAGAAAAAACTACAAAACTTTATACTAATATTAATAAAAATCCAAGTTAATGTAGGTATTTGTCAAAATATAAAGGCATATAGAGTCATGTTACATCCTGTATAATATATTAGTTGGCTAAAATATTTTACAAGTATGTAAACGTTGAAAACGAAGTGGGTTATGACATATGTTTGGAAAATTTATCGATTTCATTTTGTTTGAAAATACACGGAGTATTTATATTGTAAGACGTATTAAATTACCTATACTTATACGTTTAATATGTATTGTGTAACCGGTATGTAAGTTGTTTCGCTATAGATTAATGAATTTTGGTTCTGTTATTTTATTTGTTTAATATTGAAAATATTCAGTTTAGAAGTCGTTTTTAAAATGTGGTTTTTTATAATGGACATTTCTAGAAAATAACTAACATCTATCGATTTAAAAATATTCAAATACATTTTAAAAGTATCAAACGTATTTTTTTATAGTGCCTATAAATAAAGTAATTGAGTGAAATTAAAAGTTTATTTTAAAAATAATACAAGTTAAGTTATAGATTAAAAGTTAATATTATATTTCACTATTTATTTTTACTGAACATTTTTATTTAAGTAGGTACCTATATTTTTTAATTTCGACATCAAAGTTTTATTTCGAAATTTTACATTTTGTCTTTTGGTGTATGCTGATAAATAATAAAATATTAGAAGATACAATTTTCAATTTAACTTAAATGGTCACATGGAGTTACGAGTATTATCAAAAAAAAAAAAAAAAAAATGATAAGAAAAAAAAATGTAAAAAAAAAAATGTAAAAAAAAAAATTAAATTATCAATAAATTAAATTTTTGAGGAACTTTATACTTTATAAAAATAACTCGTCAAATTATTCAATTGTTTTCCTTTAAATTAATTGATAAATAAAATCATCAGCGATCAAACAATAATAAAATTGTCAATAATAATAATCGGACAATTATATTGTCAGAAATCATTGATCAGAAATTGAATTACTCGTTTACTGTAATTTGTACATTTGGTAATTAATATTACCATATGCATATTTTACTTTAAAGGTTAGAAATTCGGTCAGTAATGGTTGAAGCATTTCGCTCGTCGAATAGGATATTGGTGGTGGAAATATTGAATTTAAAAGCAATGATAAACCATTTATTTCGATTTAAATGGAGCTCGATGTAATATACTGCCAAGAAACTGTGCAAATTTTTTTTTAAAAAATCAATAACATGCATGTAATAATAAAATATCAGACCAAGCTGATCCAAAACACGAGCGTATTAAATAATTATTATATTAGATAATTGTTTTTTTTTGTATATTTGATTATTTAAATAATACAGAATTCAAGAAGTAGCGTAGGTAATGTTTTGGTTAAATTAAATGTGTAAGTAACATAAGTAGTTATAATACTCTCATGTTCATTATGAAATTTTCATAATTATTGTAATATTTTTGCAAAGTCTCACGAAACGTGAAACTTTAATAAAATAAATATTTCAATTGCATTTTGAAATTTACAGCTTTTAGGTTTCTAAACATAAGTTTAAACACCTTATATTTCCGTTATGTCCGTCCGTCTGTCCGTAGTTACTAATACATATTTACGAATTTGTTGATTTGGTTACCCGGGGAGATAGATATTATTCGATTTATAATATTATTTGCATTACATAATTACAAGGACCATTGTTAACATTTGGAAATTAAGTAGATAAATATTAATACAACATTAATATGTTTCATAATGTTTTTAGATTATTGTTTTATACGTTTAGAAACCAGAAATTTAGCACACTCGCAGAATGGGCTTTCCTAACTTGTTCAATTTTTATTTTATGTTTATTAAATATATTACCGTCTTGTTATTAAAATTATAGGCACTTCTTTGTCAGCGTTTTAATATATTTTCTGCACACTTTCATAACAATTAACAAGTGGATATGGTAAAATGTTAATTTACCCATCCACGGATATACTGTGGTGATCTTCATTGGTTAAAATTGAGCAGTGGCGGTGTCCAGGATCAAAATTCCATTTTATATCCCCGACTCAAAATACACCAACCAACTAAACGGAAAATTTCTAGAGAATAGAGATAATAATCTTTCTACTATGTTATGTTTTTATAATTTGACAATTGAGCATTTGAGCATCTAACATATCAATTTAATGTTGATTTAGTTTGATCAGTTTGAATTGAGAGTGGGTACGATTTAGTTTTAAATATAGATTTACAGATTTATAGACCAATGATCCAATGAAACTTTTGATAATCACCTTATTTTTTAGGAAATGCAATTTTATACAATTTTTAAACAAGACTTTAGCTTATCTTTGACCATTTGTAAAATGGTTAAGTAAAAATAAAAATCAATTTTGCCAAAAAAATTCAATATTTTATTATGTTTACTGAAAATTAATGACTTTATCAGAAATTTCATTATTACATTTTTTATGGACAGAATTATGTTACATAATTAAGGTTCTATATTTATTTGTGCAAAATTCTATAGTTTGTAATAACATTTAAAAATCTAAAAAGCTTTCCATTATAGAAATGTTTAACCTTTACAGGCACTTTGGGACACTATCATGACTAAATTTAATTAAAATCAATTACTTTCTTATAATATTGAAAAACATGTGGGTGGGAGGAGGAATGAGACATCAATATTTTTAATGTTCAAAAATAAAAACCATTCAAAGGTATCCAAAAGAAGACAAATGTTTAAAGATTTCTAGTGAATCGATAAAAAAATGTGTACACCAATTTCAATTTAGGTTTACCTCTCTGTATAGATTAAAAAAATACGTAATTATTAATCTATTGATTCCAACATTTATTACTATGATATACAAACTATTCGATTTTTATGATGCATTTTTGGCAATTTTATGAAATCTAGACAATAAAAATGACATTATCTTCCGCCCGGTTAAACGATAATATAATTGTAATAATTGTTTCGCCAAGTAATAATAATAATTATTCGATTAAAATTATGTCTGCGTAAAGTTAACGTTTCGTTTCATAATAATCATCTGGGCGGTATGGTATGTTAACTTTATAAGTGCATTTTAAGTGAGTATAATATTATAATGCGTGGCTTAAGACCCATTATTATAGTACACGCGGTTGTATATGTATATATACAGACTACAGAATGATTCATTTAACGTGACAAAACTCATTAAATCGCTATATTATAGACATATTTAATGAATATTTATTTGAATTTTATCCAAAGCAATAATAAAGTAATACTTACAATATTATGAAAAAAATCAAATTTTTCGTCGAATTTTCAATAAAAATAAAAATAAAACTGAATTTTTAAACTATTTTCAACCTTCGAGTTCCCCGTAGTAGAACATTTTTATAAAATTAGTTGGTGAATACTCAATATACCTAAATTGTATATAATGTATAAAAAAAGTTTAAACTATTTAAATATTGACGACATAAAAATTGATTATATACAATTGATTGAAAATAAATAACAAATAAATTTAAAAAAAGTAGTCATAAATACGATAATTTATTCACTCAAAGAATCACTCTTATTTAGAGTAGTTTTTATTATGACTTTTGGAAAGACATACTTAAGCTTACTTATTCGTACAATTTTCCAAGTTACTTTTTTATATTATTTAACTTCTAACATTACACCATTATAATATCTATACCAAATAATTTTGGCTAAAATATCTCTTGAAATTGCATATGATATGCGACATGAATTTTACTTTTCAGACATGTATTAAGTCGTTGGGCTGATACATTTAAGTTGACCGTAAAATTAAGCGTCTAGTACTTTGTCTTTAAAGATCAAAAGTCAAGTAAATTAATTTCAATTTAATTATATTATATTTCCATAGATTTAATTATGCATTACTATATATAGGTATGTGTATAAAATTCCATGTATCTAATAAATAAATAAAAAAAAAAAACATTCAAATGCAATATTTTTCGTGTCCATATGAATCATATATTATCCATACTCGACGTCGCACAGAGAGAGGAAATGGACTTTTACCGCGACAAAAATAATTTTTTTTTATCAAATTTAAGACAATTACTCTTATTTACTCTACCCAGTAAATGCTTATTTATTATTATCAATTGATCATGACAGTAGGGCTTACCTTATGTCAATACTATTAGAAGCCCGAGCAACGTGATATTAGAAAAATAATCATTACGTAGGTAGCGATTTTCTTTACAGAACGCACGTTCACAATAAATACTACTTGTTTTTAGTATTTACAGAATACTACATTATTTAGTTTTTTGGTTTTTATTTATTTTATACAAATTCATGAACGAGGTATACACCTAATAGTTAATAATAATTTGTCTAATCCTTCAATTAACAAAAAAATATTAAATCTGTAATTACGAAATAACGATTTTTTTTTCTTTTTATTATTTTATATAAATTTTAATTGATCTAAAAAAAAAAAAAAAAAAAAAAGCGCATATAACCAATAATAATTTATATTATACTATAAAATAGAGTATAATATAATTAAATTGATTTTTGTCGTGGTAAAAATCCATTTCCTCTCACTGTGCGTCGTAACAGATTTTCGTATACGATTAAAAACGTTTAAACATTATATATTATATTCAAACGGTTAACAGGAAAGTTTAATAATCCCAATTAAATATGGGTAGATACCGTGGTATAGTTAATTTCGAGTTCAATACAATATATTATATTCTAGGAGTTTGTCGAGAGAGTCGAGTCAGACCTTATATTATATATTATATTCGACCCTAACAAATCCTATCGTAAAGCACCGTCGCTTACGCGCGTTAATATTAATACGTTGATTTATTTTCGGTCCCTATACGTACTCGAGAGGATATGATATTATAATAGTTTTAATGATAACAGTAATAATAGCCATATATTATTAATTGGATAGTAAAATAAAAGATTCTCGGGGGAATACTTACCGGTGGGAGTAGTGTAATAATTTTATTGTAGTAAATAAATCGTTGCCTTAGAACGAAAGGGTATAAAATTCAGTTTTTTTCATAACATACTTTTTTACAGCACTTATTTTTAACCTTGTATTTACAAGCTACAAACAAAATTTGTAGGTATATTGGTACGTATATACTAATAGAAAAAATAGGGAAAACTCAAGTTGCCACTCCTCATAAAATTTTACGAAATTTTTCTTCATTTACTGCAAACTTCAGATGGTATTTCCATTGCATATAACTTTATTTTCAGATACAAACCCCACATGTATCAGTATTAGTCATTAATCATTATATTATAGATTGATATGACTAAATCCAGAAGAAAAATGTATTATTGAATATTTGTAAAATTTACATTAACCTGAGTTTGATTTTCTAAAACTTCCAAGGACATGATTTATTTATTATTATAATTATATTTATTATTTATTTATTTTTTTACGTTATCGTACCTATTTTTTTTTGGTACGATATTGTTCATTAAAGCAGAACGGCTGATCCAAAAACCATATTATTTATTCATTAATATTAATGCTAATATTAATAATATTCTGAATGAACTCCTAAACTAGTGATTCAAAATCGTGTTAACATGGCTTAAAATATAAATTGGCTGGTATGAATTTGTTGCCAGATTTAATAATATATGTGACTAATATGAAATCATACCTTCATCAAGTGAGAACATCCGAACAATATTCTTAAGGAAATAATAAATATAAAAAAAAAAATTCAAGATTATACAAAAATGTCAAGAATACATCAGATATATTATCAGGAATCGATCGAATTATTATTTTTTAAACTTATTCAGTCGAAGAATTAAATTTTCAATACTAAAATAACGTTTATTTGGTTGATAGCAGGATTAAACAGTATCACAGATCATATTATTCTCATATTATAAAAATGATTTTCATGTACGAAAAATATATGCGTTCACTTCAATATTTCAATGATACTATTATATCTAATCAAAACAATTTAGACAAAATTTAGACTGAAAATTATTATTATTATTATTATTTGACCAAAATCTATATATATATATTAATGAATTTAATATATAAAAAAAACATCTTTATCTGTGGCACACAATAATTTTAAGTTTAATAATTGTAATATAATATTTTTCAATATTTGAAATGTTGTTTAGAATAGTTTTGACACTCTTACGCTATGATTATTTTTAATTACGTTATTTTTAGAAACTTAAATGAAATAAAAATTCTAAATTTTTAAATTTTATAATTAGAAAAAGATGATTGTAAAATTGTTATCAAGGTGAACATTAAGTAATCATTTATTTTAAAAACAATTTTAAAGTTAATAAAACTGTTAATATAAAAATAATAAAATAATTAACTGTTAATATTAAAAGTTAATAAAACTGTTAATATTTTTTTACTTATTTAGTTGTTGTTTCATAAAAAAATGACTAAATCTTGGTAAACAATTTTACCACCAACATTTTTCTAAAAATTTAATTTCCAAAATGACTATATTGAATATTTTTTAATCAAATTTGAATTATTTTTTCTGAATTATAATGCAATAGTATAATAATTATATAAAAAAAAAAAACGTAAAATATTGAATAGAAACAAAGCTATTGCATTTATCAAAATAATCCTATCACATCTTGTATTCAATGTAGTACATTTTATTTGCCTATTATTATTCTGAAAAATATTAAATATATTTTTGAAAGCATCTTGTATATTGATATTTATATAATTCCTACGTATGCAATTTATGTCGTATCTTGTATCAAGATTTATACTATATAGATAATATAGATATATTACCCTGCTCAGTAGTCATTGGACATCCGAAGCATAAGGAAACAAACAATTTCGATCTAAAAAAGAAGGTACATAAACCGTTAATAAATTCACAAAATATTTAGCATCAGTATAAGTACACTAAAAGAGTCGTCACACCGAACCGTTTTTAGTAGGTATACCATTTATAGGATATTTTATTCCTTCTCACAAAAGACCATAAATCACAAGGGTTTCGAAGAAGATTAGATACAGTGAATGTAGCTAATAGTAAGACCCGAAAAAACATTTTCTGGATTCACATATTAAAAACGACTATAGATCTAAAATAAATCTGAATATAGACCTTGTGTACTTGAGGTTTTTTCAAAAACCATATTTAGATGGAATAATTTTAATATATTATAGTATATTATTACTTCGGAAACAAAATTGAACATTCATAAATTCAGTGTAAGCGCATGGCATGCAGGGGCGGATCCAGCGGGGGGTGATTGGGACGATTGCCTCTCCCCTAATTTCCTTAAAAAAAAGAAGATCTTAAGAAGTCCCAGATTTTAGTTTTTGACATAATTACTTCAAGGGTTGGGAAATTTTAAATTACCAAAAAAAAAAGCCGATAATATGTTATCAGTTTTATTTTTTATTGTGGTCATAAACCACTATCATGATGTTAAACATTTGTAACCATGTGTTTTGTTTGTGATGAGAGTGGTGTTCCCGAAACGTGATAACTGATAACTCGACATCACATAGCTTGATATATGGTAGTTATTTAATTGATTGTGCGCACAATATATTCTGTAGCACGTGGTACTTTACCCATTTGGCATTTGATGATTTCAATTTTCGATGTATGTTTAACTTTTTATTAAGTAAATATAGTTTTTTAAAGATGAGTAAAAAGAAAATTAAATACATTGTTCACTTACTTCAATAAAAAAACTATAAAACAAATACCGACTGTGAATGATGTAAGCATTAAACATGGCTCTTATTAATGATTGTATTTATTAAAACAAATTGAAAATTTTTATTTTAGACGTTAGATAATAAGAGAGATGATGTTGGTGAAACAATAACAGGTACACTTGAAGATGTTAGTGATGCCAATTGCAGTACTGACTCTAGTTCAGAAAAGATATATTTTAAGTTAATTTTAATATAACTTGAACATATATATCACATATATATATAACTTAACACTATTATGTGTAGTAAATGTATATTATATACTATAATATAATAATATGTTAATGTACAACCTTCATCAACTATCGAATGAAACAATTAATTACATAATAAATAATTAGTTTAAAAATATTTAACTGAAATGGTATTAATTTTCTGAGTAATACATGTATGCATACCTCTAATAATTAGAGGTATGCATACATAATTATTATGCAAACATGTTACAAAAATTTACAAGGTTTTTTAGAAACTCATGGAAGAAATCAGTACCACATTAAAGCTATTCTAGAGAGGAAACATTTTATAAAAGTTTTTAATGATCCAAGTAGAGATGTAATTAATCAGTTAGATACTCATCATCTAAGAATAGTTAAAAAAAACCGTGAAAGATTAAAGCCCATTATTCAGACCCTAATTTTTTTAGAAAAGCAGAACATACCTTTCCGAGGTCATCGAGATGATGGTTCCATTTTTGATAATTCAAATGAATTAATGGGGAATGAAGGCAATTTTAGGGAGTTAATTAAATTTGGTATTGAATCTGGCAACTTGAAACTTAAATCTCATATTGAAAATATAGAATCGCGTGCAACATACATTAGCAAAACTACTCAAAACCAATTAATTTCAATTTTAGGTGACTCAATACTTCAAAAAATATTAGAAAATGTGAAAATAAGTAAATTTTATAGTATTATGTTTGATGAAACAACCAATATGAGTCATACTTCTCAACTTGTTATCGTCACACGGTATGTAAAAGACAACTGTGTTCGTAAAGACTTCATTTGCTTTGGTGACTGCCACAAAGAAAATTTTGATCTTAATACAGAAGAACCCAAAATTACTGGAGCGTTGATTGGCCACACGGTTTTAAATATACTATATAAGTTTTCATTAGATTTAGATTTCTGTGTTGGTATATTTACTGATAGTTGTGCTACAAGACTGGTTTAGAACGAGGTGCAGTTAATACAAAAAGACTTGACTTTTGCAGTACAATGACCATGTTTTAATCATGCGCTTAATAATTCTTTAATAAAATGTTGTAATGTACAAAGTATTTGTAATGCATTTGGAACAATTTCTGAAGTTGTAACATTTTTTAATTCATCTTCTAAACGAAACTTTGTATTAAATAAATGTTTGGAAATAAAACATATAAAATAACATTGACTATGTTAAACTCGCTGGGTTGATAAACATGACTCAATTTTACAGTTTTCTATAACTTTAATTAAAATTATAGAAGCTTTGGATAGTGTTTCTGAATGGTCTGATACAGTTACATTTTCAAAAGCTCACAATCTTTCAAAATCGTTGACATGCTGCGAATTTATTGTAAATTTATATGTTATTTCTAATATATATTCTATAACTTCATCAATTAGTCGCTTATTACAATCCAAAAAATAAGACAAACTTTCTGCAACTAATATTATAAGAAATGTGTTGTCAAGATTAAAATCAAAACAACAAGAGAGTAATGATTGTTTCTCTGAAATATTTTATGTGTGTAGAAACACTTTTTAAAAATTAAATATTTCTGTATACCTGCCTCGACTATGTACTAAAATGTCAAAGAGATCAAATCTAAATATTTATGATCCAGTTGATTATTATCAAATCACAATATTCATTCCTTTTATCGACAGTATAATATAATATAATACAATATAATAGTGATTTAACTAGTCGTTTTAGTGATAAAATAATTGGAATTTTCGACTTGGATTTATTTTTACCTAATGTCTTGACCCGAGAATTTTTGGATAAATGTGTTATTACCAATAAAATAAAAAATGTAATGGATAAATTTGGAGATCTTTTATCTAAAGATTTATCACTTTCCAAAGACGTAATTGAAACTAAATTAAAAGAAGAAATTGAATTATGGTATGAGTTTTAGGTAAAAAATGATGAAATGAAGTCAAGTGAATTTCCAGACACGACAATTGATACGCTAAAATATTGTGAAGTTATATTGTATCCATGTATTACAGTATTTTTTAAAATATTATCTATTTTAACAGCAAGCACTGCGTCTGCAGAGCGCAATTTTTTTTTTCCATCGTCGTATTAAGACCTGGCTAAGAACATGAATGACCGAAAGAAGACTTAATGGACTAGCTCTTATACACGCACACAAAGATATAGAAATTGATGTTGTTGAAATAATTAATTTGTTTGCAAAATCGCCGAGAAGATTAGATTTTACATTATAAATTATTATAATCAACAGATTTATATTTATAAACTAAATTATTATATTATTATTAAATTTATTATTATTCATTATTATCAATTATTATTATTATTATTTTATTATAACCTTTATAAAATATATTTTTCTTTTTTCTTTTATACGAGACCGTGGAATGTAACATGTAAGTAAGTAAATACTTTAAAAAGAACTGTTATTATAAAATTTTTAATTTTATTTATATAACGCGCATGAGCGCAACTAGGGTGGGAGGCTATGGAGGAATTTTTCATAGCCCCCCCCCCCAAAAAAAAAAAAAATATTCCTAGTTAAGTATAGTAGGTACCTACGTGGACGTTCTTAAAATTTAGTGCTAGTTGCACCCATGGTTCATGTGTGCTCTTTAAAAATCGCTCCATCCGTTATCACGGTCTGGATCCGCCACTGATAGCGCACGTAAGTAATTGTTATTGTAGCCGGGGTAGAAACCGAATCGAATTCTAGCCACAACAAGCATTTTATCGCGGTTAAAGTTAAAGTCAGTTATCCGTACGTATTATTATATGTTCCATGAAATACACGTTACCCACAATGTGTATTCGGGCAAACAATATTTTACACCTCCCTCTGCCATTTTGCGTTTCGTTTCAATGATAGGTACACATACATCTACATATAATTAGCAGCAGAGGCCCTTGTGTACGCGCAGCGTCCCGAGGATAATCATTGTTCACTGACCCGGTAGATAATGGCGAAAACAAGATCAAACAGGCCCCGGACACTCTTTCAAATTAACATTGTTAGTATACTTATCACAGAGAAACGTAGGGGCCATATTCCTATTTAGCAATAAGTGTGACCGCATACTCAATGTTGTATAATTTATAATATTATTGTATATTTGATGGGCCCTCAAATAATAATCATTATAGAATAAAAAGATGTCGAAGAAGAAAATCTATATATATATATAATATAATATTATATCAAAAAATACTTATATATAACATATTATGTTATATGCTGTAAATAATTTATTTAACAATGATTGTAATAGGTAATTATTGTGGGTATAGGTAAATCTATTGAAAAATAAACACTTTTTTTTAAATCAGACCATGTTATCATAACGTATTACGTAGCTGATAACAATTGCTAAATGGGAAGATGGCTGCCTTTTTTTGTTTGTTTACATTTAGTGTCCATTCTGATTTAATCTATTCTGTGGACCGAATACCAGATATTCCGATGGCGGATGACGAAGGGGAGAAATCAACTCCGCGCAGTCTGCTATTATAGGTAATACGTACACGCTACCCTATACGGGGATGTACGTGATCAGCACGCGAGAGTGTTCCAATTAACGTGTAGGTACTCCGTGTTGTATTTCTCGTGTACGAAATAAAAAGCCGAAGAGAGAGAGAGAGAGAGAGAGAGAGAAAACGCCTTTTTGCATTTCAATTTTCAATATATGGTACGTAGTACGTACGGCTCCCCCCCGCCGAACACCGCGATAACGGCCCGTGAATGCTAACCGGCGTGTGTCGATTGAGAACTCGGGACGCGAAAAACGGGAAATTAGTATTATTTTGTGTGTGGCGGTAAAAAAGTAAGAAAAGAATAATAATACACCGTACGTACGACGTATACATGGGTACGATAATATTCTGTTGTGGAATAGAGAGGAGGAGGAGGAGGAAAACAATAGGCGTATCACGTACATAGTGCGAACTTTGCAGGATTTCGGTACAATTTCATTTACCGCCTACCGCCTATGGAAATAACGATTTTACGCCATCCGTATAACGTAATATATATATATATATGTATAGGTGCCTGTGCCCACACGCGTTCAGTTTTTCCTTCAAACCACGGACTAAGATACTATGGACTGGTATCGAAAGATATATTAGCGGAACCAAAATGTTTCTTAATGGCGGGCGTAAAAAATCTAGCAAAACTTTCGCCATCTATGAGCAAAAGTTACATTACTCG
>JAIPRL010009305.1:0-17949 GCA_025469235.1 Pemphigus obesinymphae | reverse complement strand
CTAAAGATCTGCTGCAGCCAGACCCAGACAAAGTTTACCGCATCTATGGTCAGCACACAATACCGCCGGCACCTCCTGGTATATCCAAATAAAACCAAAGGGGCATCAAATAAAACCCAAAAAAAGGATGAAACCAAAATGAACGGCAGTGACAACAATAAAATAAAATGGCCGCAGCAAGAGCCAGAACAACAACAAAACACAAACCTCGCTGTCCGGCTTGCACGAGAGAAAAAGAAAAAAAATCACCGCATTTCAATATTCATATTTCTGAACGGTCGCACACAAACAAAATATGAACTTGCGAGCAACTCCTCAGTATCACCACCTATTTACAATAAATGTAAGCACTGATAAATTTTGATGACACTGAGGACCGTGACTTTCAATATTTATACAAAAAGAAAAAACAAACCTAAACACCATGGTTGGCAAAAATATCGGTTTTGTTGAATTATTACGCAAATCTAACGTTAATGTTCCAGCTATACATTGTATTATTCATCAGGAAGCATTGTGTGGCAAAATAATGAAGCTGGACAGTGTTATCAATACTGTATTTAAAATTACTAATCTCATTAGAGGAGGCAACCGTAGTTTAAATCACCGTAACTTTATTACATATTTGGAGGAACTTGATTGTGAGTATGGTGATTTATTATTACACACGGATGTACGCTGGTTAAGTCGCGGAAAGTGTCTCCAACGTTTTTTTGTTTTGAGAAAAGAAATACTTAAATTTCTTAAAATAAATATTACAACTGATACTACTTATTTAGAAAACCAAATGGTCGATAAACAATTTCTTTGTTCATTGGCATTTTTAACCGATATTTCTCAACATTTAAATTAATTAAATTTACAACTTCAAGGTAAAAACAAACAATTTCTCAAATTATCGGGTTTTTAGATGGATTTAGAAAAAAATTAGTAGTTTTTACTAATTTAGTCGTTGAAAAAAAATTAATACATTTTCCGTGTTGTGAAATTATAAAACTGGAATTAGACGACGAGTTTAATTTTGAACATTGTATTACCCATTTGGACGAATTAACTGTAGAATTTGAAAGACGATTTGAAGAAGTTGAACTTATGCGCCCTCAAATACATTTGTTTAATAATCCAATGGCAGTTGAAATTGAAAAACAAGATGCTGAACTTCAATTAGAATTATGCGTTTTGCAAACAGATCCATTATTAATATCTACGAAAGAGATTGACGTAAGCTTTTGGAAAAAATTACCTGTTGCACAATATCCACTTTTACGAGACTTCGCTTTAAAAATGTTATCCATGTTTAGAACTACTTACATTTGTGAATGCACATTTTCAAATATGAAGCAAATAAAATCAAAACAAATAAATCGTCTTACAGATGAAACATTAAGCCACCTACTTCGTGTTTCCTTTTCCGAAATAGAAGTTGATTTTGCCGCGTTATCATTAGCAGTCACATGTCCTCAAAACTCATATTAAACAAGTACTAATAGTATTATTTATATTTAATTAAATTAATTTTTATAACATTTTTTGTATTAGTATTTTTGTATTTAATAACAGTATTATTTATATTTAATTATTTTCAATAAACTTTTCACTGTTATTATTCACATTATAAACAAAATAAATGCTAAATTAAAATGTATATTTTGAATGACCTTTTTTTTGCTTTCTATACTCTGGCCCGCTAAATTTTAATTTTCTAAAAATTGGCCCTCTAATAACTTTCAGTTGCCCATCCCTGATCTACACGAATGCAGAAAAATGACACCGTGAGTTTTGACAGTGTCGAATTATCATTTTTATTGATAATTATGTTTTCTGATAAGATAATTTGTTAAGTATTGTTATTATCTTAATATGTCTATTTCATTTATATAAAATATAGTTATTTTATTTTATTTGAATTGTATTTACTGTTTTGTACTATTATAAATATGAATATTCAACAAAAAATTGTTATTTCATTAGATATACTATCCTCATCTCCAAGTGATGATGATGATGATGATGATATGTATACTGAAATTTCTAAAGTGATGAAAGTTGATGTTCCAACAGTTTCAAATTTTTTTACTGAAGTAGTTCATAATATTACGTATTTTATATATTGATATATTATAATAAATTGATATATTAATGTGAACGCATGGAGTGCTCTTAATTTAAAGGCAGTCTCTGACGTCACGATAGGTTTAAGTATAATTAAAAATAAATAAAAAGTAATTGGTTTGATAATATGGACTGTATAATATAGACTAGAAATGTATCACAATATGTATAAATTGTATAATGTATAAAAAATAAATGTAAATAATATGTATAATATAGACTAGAAATGTATCACATTATGTAGAATAATTTGTCCAGTTGGCACAATATATATATCACCCTAAAGGTAAAATGGTAACAATTTATAATATAATAGTATCTAAAAAAATATCAGTGTCCAAACTGGCTCTCAAGTATACAAAAATAATAGTAAAATATAACAATAGTGACCAAGCTAGGACTTAAGTATATAATATTTTAGCGCAGAGGACGTTTTATATGTGTGATACAACCTGGCTAAATACAAACAAACGAACTCCGGACGGGTGAAGGTTTTCGGAAGTAGGTATATAAATGAAAAAATAAATACAAAAGTTGGTTTAAAGAGCGAGACGCAGTATACGTTTATTAAAACAACTAAAAGAGAAAATATAAAAATGACAAAAATGCAACAAATGAATATACTACACGTGAGTACGAGAAAAATAGAGGCGGACGTGTCTCCGTACCGTACGACGCTGAGAAGGTCGGTCGTGCGAACGAGTTGTTCGGTCACCGGTGGTAGGCGGAGAAAGCGGGTCGATCGGAGCGATCGAAAGTAGAGATCGTTTGGAGGGGATGATATCGAGTAGGTACAAGGAACATAAATATAATTACAAATAATTCACAATACAATAAATAATTATACAAAAAGAAAATGGTAACCCCGTTGGTGGTGTACGAGCCGTATTACTATAATATTAATGATAAAGGTAAGATAATAATCAGCCCGTCGGCTGGACCAGAATATGGTCTGTGGTGCATCATTTACCCTGTGCGGTTATGTTGTAATGCGGTACCGGGATCCGTAATAAAATTATTTAAATACAATAAAACAACATCGGGTGATCCTGTACACACACACAGCGACAACGCTAATCGCACCACGCTGAACACAATGAACAAAACAAAATAAAACGATGAAGACAGTCTGCAGCACTCACAATGCAAGAAGGTACACGAAACCACGTTTTACAGCTAATTTGGAAATCCCAAATTAGAATCACAAAACAACAAAAAAAACAAAAACAAACGAAAAATGAAAAAATGAATCTCGAACCGCGTACGAGTCCACGAACAGAAAAAACCACACATCTCGAGCCCGTGCCGACGACATTCACCATGAAAAAACGGCGATAACAATGTATTTACGCAACCGGACCGCTCGAACGAAAACATAAAACATTAAACCACATAGACATATAAACTAATGGACCACAGAGTAAGAGAGAAAAAACCTCGTTTGGGTTAACACAGTGTGCCAAGCCACCAAATAAAAGAATTATGATACAATAAAGTTGTACAGTTGTATTATTGACCGGTATACCGCCATCTAATTTATGCCTCGATTAACCACTATGTTGACATTTGACCGTTGTATTTATGTTTTAGCATTTTCTTGTTTACATTTTTTATGGTTATTTTGTTAATTAACATTAATATGCTGTACTGTAAATGCATACAAATCCGGTCTTTAATTAATAAAAATATTAACAATGGAAAATTATAAAGTACATGATATTATTATCAAAGAATAATTTAAATACATAGTTATGTATAAATTATATTATATGATATAATTATTTTATTGCACGGTCCATTTATTATTATTATGATAATATAATGATTATCAATATCTTTGATAACAATGAATAGATGGAAAATAAAATATTTCGTCTTCCATGATATAGCCCAAACGATGTTTTTTCTCTCTCACTCCATTTCAACCCCGACAATCATAGGGTTGGCTGGAATGAGCGGTCCATTAGTTTATATGTCTATGATTAAACACATACAGATTAACGGCGTGAACAGACTGTTTTACAATTTTTATGATAACAGATATACTGTATATACTTCAACCTCATATCAAACACTAACCATATACATATTAATGGCGTGAATAATTAATATTTGTACTTGTACATACGAAATTCTCCACTATACTTGAAATAGAATATGTAATAAAAAGTAGTTAGTAGGAGCGAGGGAGACCACCTCCTACATTAGCACCTTTTTATTTATTGAAAACATGTAGAATGTAAATACATGCTTGACGAAAGATTTAATTCAGCTATAACAGTTGATAACTCAAAACTATATATTTTGTTATACGCACGGAATTGTACTATAATATTGTCCATATTTATAAAAATGTAAAAATATTTAAATATTATGAAACATGAAATTTAAAATTTAAAACATGTTATCTATTGTATGGAGTGCAATATTATTAAATAAATTCCACTTCCATATCACACACTCTTTATTGATAAGGCAATGATACTCTTGTTGTACACGCATGGAGTGTGAACCCCCTGCACGGGTGTAGTGTAAATTACTGAAATAGATGGAAAACGCTATATGATAATAATATGATATTCGCAGTTAAAATGATAAAATTGTTATCATGAATCAGACCGCATTTCATAGAAAAATATTTATTGATGTTGAATGCATCCCGCAATTATAATTATAAAACAGCAATAATATTTACATTTTCACAAATTTGAAAAATTGTTTATTTTAATTTTTTTTTATTATTTGTTTTTTTTTATTTGAAAAATAATTGATTCAACGTTAGTAAAAACTTTTGACATCAAAATTTTTTTGAAAATTAGATCTACAAAATGGCTATCTTGATTTTTATTTTTATTTTTTAAATAAAGTTTTGCATTTTTTATTTCGAATTCCTAAACATTAAAATGTAATTTAAAAATATTTAAGTTATAGTGCCAAGCTGTAATAATAGTTTAAAAAAAAATAACTTAAATATATTCAATAGAAAAAAAGTTATTGCATCTGTTAAATAGTCCAGTTACACCTTGTATATATTTAAAATTTAGTTGACGAATCTTTCCTAAAATTGAATAACTGAAACGACCAAATTCGATTAGACGTTCTACCATTGAATCAAATTGAACTCTTTATTAGATAACTAATGAATTATCAAATATTGTATAAGATTAGCACAGTAATGTACAAAGTGTTGTTAATTATTTCATATTTGTAACCTATATTATATTATTACAACATGTTACAAATTTGAAACGAATTATCAATTAAACATTGTAGAATTTTATTAATAGTTATTTCCAAAAGACATTATATAAAATAGATATATATTTACTTGAAACATATTGCATACTGGACACAATAACTACGGCAATAATTACTAATGCGTTCTTTTTAATTGAAACCATTACTGTGTTTTGTTGTACTGTAATAAGAACTGCTACACTAATAAGAGTATTATGATGGTGTTTTAAAAAAACTAAAAATTATATAGCCTTAATGAGTAAACATTTAAATAAAAAATGGGTGACTGAATTGCATATATACATATGTTAGAGCAAGAAGGCGGGATAAAATTTCTCGTTTAACTTACTAAAAGCCCGATTTTAGCGGAATGTACTTTTTAATACATAAATCAAAATGTACCCATATCGAATGTACGAGCCAACCTACATTGCAGGTTACAAAGTCGGGTTGTAACTAAACAAATAACGCGTAAAACACCATTTGTATTTTATCTGAAAAATATCATTATATAAAACGATATTTTTTTACACTTATCAACTAATTATACTACCAAAAGTTAAAAATGATGTAGAATTAAAATATTATTTAAAAGTTTTTATTGCATATTATTTATTATAAATATAAAATAAATATATATTATGAAAAATAGTAATACATATATAAGTAAAATTAATATATTATAACATTATAACGTATTAATTTAAAAAGAAAATGTAGATATTATATTATAAAATAATCGTTATTTTAAAATTGTATCACTGAAATATTTTATTTAAAATTGTTTTATATATTATATTTAAAAAGAGGCATTAAAAATTATTGTTAAACATTAGGTAAATCTCATACGAAATATAAAAAAAGTAAGTACAAAAAAAATATATATATAAAAAGTATGTACCTATGTATCATATTATAAAATAATGCATAGGTATGTAGCGTCATTATAATATATGATATGAGGAGTTTTTTTTTTATGAGATTTACCTAATATTTAACAATAATTTTTAATGTCTCTTTTTAAATAAAATATTTATGTGATAAAATTTTAAAATAACGCTTATTTTATAATATAATACCTACATTTTTTTTTTTCAATTAGCGAATAAAAATGTATTGTTATAAATTGAATAAGGGATATTTCTAATGGGGACATTTTGTATATGACATATTTTAAATATGGGATATTTTGAGGGTGCACCGTTCTATACGTGCTTCGAAATATAGTTTGTCGAATTTTCATGGGTCGAAATGTCGTATGCGTTCAATATTTTCTTGCATGATTACATGATTATCGGGTCGAAATCCACAATCAACTATTAGTTTGAAATTCAACATCTTTTATTTGGTGCTACTATTTTCAAAATAGTTGCTTTTAGTTAATATTTAATTGGAATGTGTAAGGTGGCAGAAATAGAGCATAGGATTTAATGATATACGTGTATACCTACCTACGTCTTGATATCCAAATATAGAAAATTAAAGATCTAAACTACTTTTTATATTAATATATAAATATTGTATAATTCTTTTGAATATAGATTCCAGTTTTAAGGATTTTTAAACAATTTTAAAATAAAATAAATATATATTATAAAAAATAATATATAAATAAGAATATGTGCCAAGAGTGTTCAAAAAAAGATTATAAGTAACAACTTACTATAATTTCGACCATAAGTCATCATCAAGCCATACAAATATTTTTCATATTTTTGTTTTTTAGTTTTTTTTTTTTTTTTTTTATATAAATTTGTAATCTACAGATGATTACTTACGGTCGAAAATGGTTGTTATTTATTATTTTTTTTTTAATACTCTCGGCACATATTTTTATTTATATATTATTTTTTATAATATATATTTATTTTTATTTTTATAAGAGTATTACAATTTATACAAATGTTAGATTAACTCCTCTGAATGTATTTTTGAATTGTTAAATTATATAGTATTAATATTTTGTAGTTGAATTTTTGAATTACATATACCTATATTATGTATCATAAAGTTCTACACTATACCATTATATTAATGACTATATAATATATATCCACTCAAAACAACATTATTAATATAAATGTTGTTAACCTGAGATGTTATTTAATTAATAATTAGTATGTAGTAAAAATAACATCAGTATATTGTTGACTTGAATTTATTTTGTTCCATATTGTATATTATGCCATATTTTAATATTATATTTCAATATTTGTAAACATTGGATACACTCATTAGTATTTTGGTTAGTAGTAGAGTATGAGTTTTGGATTTTATATAGAAAATTGATTTTTGGTGGTACTGTATTGCAAGGAAATAGATATTATTAGTTTTGTTATATATATTTAGATTTTTGTTTAAAATACGTTTAGAAACCGGAAATGTACCACTTTTTTTATTTACAATATTTTTCGTTATTTATTATTGTAAATAGCAACATATATGTTATAAAAATACTATTATGACATTGTTATTATTTACAGATATAATTAATTGCATTTTATAAACTAATTGGAAAGTTCAGTGTTATATTTGTAATATATAATCATCTGATGACACCCCTCAAAAATCAATCAAAATAATTATTTATCCGTTTTTTCGAGTTATAACGATTTATTTTATTTTATAAAATTCCATGGATTATGGAGACATTTGTGAATAGCAAGTTAGTGGTTTTTCTGATTTTTCTTTGTCCTAGAACATTTCCAATATCACCATCTGTATTTGTTCCGAACCAATGCTAAAATATAAGGTGATATTTGTATTACGTACATTTATTTACATTTGAAGACATAATAAATGTGTCACTAAAGATTGCGCAATATTATACATTTTTCTGACATTTTTTAATGCGATTTAATTGTATATTATTATTTATCGATATAATTATATTAGAGGTTAAATAGTGTTTGGGATTTTAGTGAACTGTATCTCTTTTGTGTTTTAGTAAACACGATGGATGAAATGGATGACTTGGTGGTATAAGATCTTTTGAATGAAAATAAATACACTTTTGGTTTAGTGATAGAAATTACTAGGTACTATTGAAACATGAATAATAAAAAAATCACAATGGTTAAACTTTACAAATTAGGTACACCATAAACAAAACAAAATACAAAATACAACGGTGCGGTGCAGTACGGTGGACCGTTGTCGACATACGGCAGGGAACTGGAACGTGTTTGACAACGCCCGACTATTTTTAAAAAGGGTACCAAACAGACGATCGTAGTGATAACCACGACGATGATAATCCGCAGTTACGTCAATGATTACCAAACATACGGCCCACTTTGAAGAGCTAGTCTTTAATCAAGAACTGGCAGGGGACACAAATTAATTACTGGGCAACCGACCGGTCTTCCACATTAGAGGAGGAGAAGGTTCTTTAATTAAGACAAGTTCGCCAATTTTAAGTTGAACATCAGGTCGTTGCCACTTGCTCTTTGGTTGCAAACCATTAAGAGGATGCTACACCCTCATTTTCTGTCTCCGTCCATCTAATTGGAAATATAACAAAATTATACGACGCAAAATTGAAATTATGGCATTTTGGTTAGATTTAGAGCTTAAACACCTATTATCAAATTTAACGAAAAGAATAATTTCGAGTGAACCTCATGGGCTTTTTGTAAAATATTGTCAGAAAAAAGAAGTTACGGCATTTTTAGTTTTTGATATTTTTAAATAGTTTTAACTTTTTCGTCTGACGATATTTTACAAAATGTCCATGAGGTTCACTCGAAAATATTCCTCGCTTTAAATTTTGTAATAGGTGTTTATACTCTAAATTTAATCTGAACGCCAAAATTTCAATTCTGCGTAGTGTGATTTTGCTATATTATCCGTTAGATAGACAGAGACAACAAATGCGGGTGTAACATCCTCTTAAGTTACTCCCGTTGCCAATGCTGCCAAAAATGAGTTTGGATTTGTTGTACTAAGGTCTACCGTTGCCCCATTTTTATATGAACGTGAGCGTCTTCACTAGACGATGGTGGTACATTAGCTGATGAATCTAGAGTCAAGAAATGGTTTGCCGTTAATGGTGCATAATTCTTAGGATCTGCAGACGAGGCACCGAAAGGACGAGAATTTAATGTGGCTTCTACACGGTGTAGAACGGTATTAAATTCCTCATACTTTTTGGTATTGGTAATTGTAATTTGGTATTTGGTTCTGAATGATACGGTGTAATAAGGTTTTGGCCGACGACATGCACACGAATATGCATAAATAGGCCTTGGTCACACGTAATTTTCGAAATCTGGCGGCTTTTACGTCAAACGCAAAATCTACCCAGTTTTTAGAAATTTAATGGTTTCATGTGTTCAAGACGAAGTTTCATAAGGTACATCCAATCATCGCATCGTTGAGACATACGTAAAAAGTAGTAGGTACTACTAAAAATAATGATCGCTTTCCGATAAAAAACAAATGAATATACCTATAATTTCGAAGTTACATCTCACATATATCAATTAAAAAGTTAATCATTATTCTTATTATTTTTTTAATAATTTGTGTAGTCGTTGAAAATTTGTAAAATAATAGTTTTATGAATTTTATCGTCGCATAGTAGAGCGAATAACATCATATGTGTTTGGTTTGGATAAATGGCGTTAAATAATAAGATTTTTGACTTATATGTATATATTAATTGTACTTCCAGGGATAATTTTTCAGAATTTTTATTACGCATTAATTATTATACATATATATTTATTTTTATTTATACATATAATTGTATCGGCAGTTTTTTTGTAATTGAGCCAGAACAATATAACATATTATTAAAAAATTTTGATGTAACTATAATAGTAAAATACATACTCTGTGAAAATGTCAAGTTTGTAAAGCCATTATATTTTTTGAAATTATCAGAATATAACGATAATCGATTTTTACGGTCACGTATTATCTATTACATATTTGTTTCTCGCCATTTTTCTATAGTTATTTTCTTAACCGTTAATCGAAAAACTGAAATAAATCAAATTTGGAAAATCCACTCTACTAGCCTGTAAATTCCAGGTTAATAAACGTATTTTAAACAATAACCTAAAAATATAAATAAATTAATAATATCTATTTCTTTATCAACCTAATAAACAATCGTAACTATATTCTAGTAACTAAGGACAGATGGTGGACACAACTGAGATATAAGGTGTCTAAACTTATATTTACAAACCTAAAACTATATCCTAAAGTTGTTAAGATATTTAAAAGTATAGGCTTAGGAAAAGGATAATTAACATATTAATATAAATAGTATAATAACAAAATATTCGAGTCATTTAAAGTAACTCAAGCACATTTAAATTTTATTATCTTGATTTTTGACTTTCAACATAA
Organism: Pemphigus obesinymphae; assembly: GCA_025469235.1. NCBI lineage: Eukaryota > Metazoa > Arthropoda > Insecta > Hemiptera > Aphididae > Pemphigus > Pemphigus obesinymphae. The sequence goes on along the minus strand of JAIPRL010009305.1, from coordinate 7,239 downwards.
ATCACACTATATATTCGTAGTTCCGACCGGTTGCGCATTTTCCAAGTAGTTATTCAAAGTGTATAGGTAATACATATATAGGGTGGTACTTTTTTTCGAACTTTTAAATTTTTTATGTGGATACTCTAATTTATTAATTTGTAATATGAAAATAAATTTGGGTAAATTTAACATTTTTACTAACCCCCTTCTTGTGCCCTGGTGTGTTAAAAAATAGCGAAACTTGATAGTTATATGGTTTTTCGAACATAACTAAATTAATATAACACTTACATAAAATGTATAAAGCTTTAATTGTAAATCATTAAAAATATACAAATAAAATTTCTTATAAATCCACATTTTCCAAGAAAAATAATAAAGTAAATAATATTAGATTTATTTGTCAAAAGTGATAAAAGTCAAAAGTGTCAACAGTTATTGAAATATATTTAACACATGGATAGATACAAAAAATGTTTTATATAAAAATTACACAAAATTAATTTACCAATAAAACACTTATGAGTAAAAAATTCATTAGATCAACCATTTGTGACAGTTAGACGTGTAATATTAAGCTAAAAACTCCTAAAATATTTTTAGTTAATATTCAACGATATCTCGCACAATGTATATTAAAAACCTAATACAATTGATACTATGACACTATAATAATTATGTTATTTGACATTTGTCCTAAAATTTTACCTAAAATATAAACTAATAATAAACGTACGTAAGTTAATATGTAAAATAATTTTAGAAACACAAACTGGAAATTTATCAGTGTCAATAGGTATCTAGTTTATTTTTTTTCAATTAAAAAAAAAAGCATGAATAATTTAGATTATGATGTCAAGTCTTCTGGTAGATAAATTGCCCACAGAAAAATATAAAAATAAATAAACACTATCGTAAAACGAAAATATATTTTTACACATCTCAGAATCTAAAATGTAGTCATTACATTCCTTTTAAGGGTAGGTATTATAATTACTTTTTACAGTCATCACACTCTATTCCCAGTTATTATTATTTAAAAATTCTATCTACAAAAAATAATTAGAATAAATAAATATTTAAGTTTTTAAATTCAATATTTTTTTTGGTTTTGGGAAGGTCTAGTGCCCCAGTACCCCTGAACCTCTCCCTTAAATACGCCACTGACTCTGTTAATTTTAAATCATAGAAGTAAAAAAATATTAAAAGCGTCTCATTACACTTGGATGCTATCAATAAAATAATAACAATCGTTTTTCTTTTCGTGCGTTTATTAGGATTTTTTAAATTTTAAATATTATATCATTCATGTAGTCGTTAGAAAACAACAAGATAGATGTTTTTGGAATTCTGTTGTTGCATACTGGCACGGATAACACCATTTGTGTTTTATCTGGCCTAATACCAACATAGAAAACCTTACATTCATTTACTTTAGCATGTTCATATACTGAATGTGCTTCCAAGGACTGTGCAATATTATATATTATCCTGAAATATGTATTGTATATTAATAATAAATAATAATAATAATAATTATTATTATTATTATTATTATTATTATTATTATTATTATTATTATTATGAATAGGTATATAATATTATACAATATTCAACATATTGCCGGTTAAAAGTTAAAATGGTTTAAACGGTGCCATATTATGTTATTAAAATGTATGACCTCAATATAATAGTAAAATTTGTAACTCGATGAACATTTTACTGAATATTTCAATATAATTTTTTTTTTCGAAAAAAATAACCATAGTTATTAAATTGTCCTAGTTTTTCCTTACGTGTTTATTGATAAATCGAAAATATAATACAATAAATACTAAATACTAAATACTATACGCATATACTAATAGGTATATACGATGATGTCAAAATATGACGGTAATATTAATCTTTTGTGAGAATATTATACAAATTGAGAATTACCTATTAGTAATATTATATTTTAGCCATATTTTATAAATTTAAAACGTATATATGATATTTTTGCTAAAATAATTAATATTAGTAATATTAGCATTGTACCTCATTGGTAATAAACGTCAAGGAAATAATTTAATATTAACACTTTTAAAGAAAGATACTATCCCAACCGAGTCATTAATCTATAGTTATATATGTAGTTGGAATATCAAGTATAGCAATAATAGCAATGTTTATGTATTTCAAAAAAATATTTTGTCATAATTTTGATAATCGCAAAAGATACAATCGCCCGTCATAACTATACGATCAAAACACAAAAACATAGGAGGAATTCGATAATAATGCAGCCGCCGGAGCGATGCGAATAATCGCCCGACAATGCATGTGTACTGCGAAACAACACGGAATAAGTTAACGTGTATTTACTGTGTGTGTTCATGACGCGTGCACATTTCCATATTTCTTTAAAATGTATTTAATTTATTATTTTTTTATTGGTGTATATTATTATAATACAGTAGATAAACATTTTATATCAACAGAAAATTTAAATAAAACAACTTGGAGTACCTGTTTAGTTAAATGAAAGATAGATGCTTAAATTTTGGGTATAAAACATATAAGTTTTATTATTTTGTAATTTTCAGTTTTTGTAAAACGTATTTATATTTTTGTTTTTATATATGGTGTTAATTTTGGTTTAATAAATACCTTCTAAATTGATACATAATTATTATTGTATTATATGTTTTTCAAAAATGAATAATTTTTAATCGCCCCCTCCCCCCCCCCCAATTTCAAAGCCCACGAGCCGCCATTGAAATTTCTCCCCGAAAATTTACTGGTCAAAAAAAGTACATGTAAATTCCGCCCGGAAAAATAAATCTTTTTAACTAAGCATTCTGTGACGTATTATAGTATTTGTAAGTTACAAAATTAAAAATTAAAATAAAATACTTTTATACATTTAATAAATTTTGTAACTTAAGACTTTTAATTTTTAATGATTGCATTGTGCGTTTAAAGACTCAAATTTGTATCTATTAAAATGCTGTTTTCTTATTTCCTTTCCAAATTAGCTTTTGTAGTTGATAAGTGTTTTTATTCGCCCGGTTTTACCTAACTTTGTTATAAGTCATCGTTTAATAATAAATTATTTGTTTCATATTATTTATAATATATTCTATTTAATCTGTTTTTTAATAATTTTTATATAATTTTGTATTCTGATTTTGTTTTTTTATTATTAATTTATACCCTGATGATGACTTATTGGAATAAGCGATATGGAAATTTAGTCCGTAACAGTGGTATTTTACAATTTTTTTAATTTTCAACTGTAATTTTTAGTTATTTATAGGTATATTACACCGAGTCCTGCTCAGAATCGTTTAATCAAAATAAATAATTCATCATTACTTTTAAACACAATAAATTGACCACGGACTTGGACACCTAGCCGCTGACCATCTAGCCACCACTGACTCACCACCACCATCTCGCTGCTACAACCAAGCAATTTTGTTCTTTAGAAAATTAATACTTATTTAAAATTTCCATTCTTATAAATAATATAACGGGGAATAATACATATAATATGTTATATAGATATCATTTTAGGCAAATATGTAAACACAAAAACATTTAAGTGTATGTGCCCCCCACCCTGTGGAAAATATTTCTGGATCCGCACCTGGTGGAACTTTTATATACATCAATATAAAAATGTACGCCTATAGTTATTTTAGGTAGATAACCTAATAAATTATATAATTATCTGTTATTTTACCTTGTCATTAAAATACTACGGAACAATTTAAAATAAATATCATTCCCTTTATTTATTTTATATGGTTTTTTTTTACAGAATACTTATCTTTATTTTAGTACTATACTATTATTATTATTTTTATTTTCTTCTGTTATTTACTCGACGAGGCGTAGCATGGAAATTTTTAAATTTAATTATGTGAATAAGCATAAAATGAGTGAGTAACCCAATATCCGGCTTATAGTTGCCTACATATAAAACCATAATAATATAAGTAATACTAGGTACCTACCTAAAATTAACTAATAATATATTTAAGAGAATGTCGAAACTTCGATTTTTAAGGGAGTTCTGTTTAGAAAATTTTGAGGTACTTTAAAAAAAAAAATAGAAATTTAATTATTTAAAAATAGTTGAATACGTTTTAAATATGGTCTTATATCAATTCCATTTTTATTGACCCTAACAAAGGGCGTATAAATATAATATACCATAATATTTATTATTATTATATTACATATATGTTACATGATGTTACATATTTCTTCGTTAAAACTCCTTTTATACAATTATTCCACTCACAAGCTCTTTCAACCTTTCAACAATAATAGGTGAGTACGATACCAGCTAAGGTACCTAATAAAAGAAATTTTATTACGGAGGAGTAAATGATTTAGAATTCTTACATGGAGATTTTGTCCTAGATTCTGTTTTTATATGACAACATTACACGTACATAGTCCTTTTAATATAATTTGTCCTATTCTACAATTTTCTTTTTGTGGTTACTTTTTTAAACCTAAATAATTGGTTTTTTTATTAGTACATATAATTATACATACATAGTACGGTAAAATATAGTTTAGTTTTAAAAAAATTCTTTTCGAGGAAGCATAGTTCAAGTTTTCCTCATTAAAAAAATTTAAACACTTTTTGTTTAAGGTGGCTCTCTTCTACCCCATCAATTTTTGATTAAAACGATCTAAGCGACTCATAAAATTTAATTACTTCCAGTGGTTGGATTTTTACACAATACAAACAAAATGGCGTTTTAAAATAATTTTAAGGTTAAAACACCTATTACATAATTATTGATAGAAAATAATATTTTGGAGATAATCTCATAGGCACTTTTTCAAATAATGTTTAAAAAAAGTTAAAAGTTAATGGCCAATGGAGAAAAACAAGTATTTTATACCTTCAATAACGAGTTTAATATTTAGAAAATTGTAAAACTCCAATGAGATTATCTTTGAAATGTTATCATGTTCAAATTGTATAATAGGTGTTATAACTTTAAAATCAATTTAAAAAGCCATTTAAATTGTTTTGTGTAAACGTATTATTAAACAGATATTGTAATTATATATATATAAATATATTGATATATATCAATGAAAATAGTATATAGGACTATTTTACTTTTTAATCATATTAAAATATTTTTTAATTAGATTTTTTTTCTTATAAATGTCTAAAAAAAAATTGCCTATATAGAACCCCTTAAAAATGAAGTGTGCGATAAAGACCTGCACGGTCCGGGCTAACTTGGTCTGTCCCGAGTCCGGGCCGGCACGTTCGAGCTTTTAACCGGACCGGGCTTGAAAAATATTTATCGAGCTTAGACTGGACGCATATTAATATACCATACATTGCTAGAGAACCGTATATAAATCCTGAGCGCTCATTGGCATTTTGGCTAGCATACTTACTCGAGTATACGAGATCATTATTAGAATAATTGCTCGGTTGTTGTCGATCTGATAACAAAACTGGTTAAATTATTATTTTCAGGGACGACGCTACGAATTACGGGGTCCGAAGAAAATTCATTTTTCGGGGCACTAATTTTTTTAACTGTGTTTTGTTAGGCAAAAAGAAATACCCCAAATAATATGGTCGTGAAAAGTATGCTTAAAAAAGTAGGTATAAATAAAAATTGTTGTACTTTTCTTCTCAGTCCTCAACAAAATATATGTTTAAACCTTTCAAAAAGCGCGGGGCCCTAAGCAACTGTTTCAGTTGCATTGCCCTTCCGCCGACCCTGATTATTTTACAAACCGATTAAACATTTACTTATAATGAAATATACAATATGTTACGCATGTTACTACCTATTACGATCTCCTATTAAATAAAACGCTAACTTTTATTACCCGTTTTTTCCATGAGAAAAACCTCTTATAGAAATTTAATTTCCCGATCGGTCCGTTCAATGCGTGTTCCTTTACCGTACCGTTTTCAAACTCTTTTCCGGTCATTTTAAAATTTTACGCCATTCGTTGTTCTACGTTTTCGCCTTTTGTCCGAGCTTTCAACGCTGGCAAGAAAAAATGCGATTCCCAACTCGCTGATTTCCGTTATCACCCGATGTTCTCCTGCATCGTCGTATTATCGCCTCAAACTTCTGAAATCGGCTTTAGCTACCTTTGTAGGCCGTTTTCGACTCTGCGGACTTCGTATTCGCGTTTCCCGGACGTTTTAATGCCCAACTGAACGTTTCTTTGTCTACCGTTCGTCTCCAACCGACCGGGACGTTCATTCCGAATACGCATATATATTATCTGTCGATATACGTAACTGTGTCATTCGGTATCTGAATAGTTTAAGTACGAGAAATTCCGAACACTTAATCATCGATTTTGTAGCTTAATGGGAACGGCAATGAACTTTCGATACGGCGCCGGTTCGAATCCCACTCCACCTATCTGTTTCTTTGCGACTTCTTTTTATTTAATATCCGAAATCGTTATATAACTTCCTATCATTTTTTTTCTCGTTTATTTGAATTACATTTTGTACCTACCTACCTATTTTATTTCATTAAATTATGCGTTATATAATGTAAACCTTCATCGCAAACCTTTATCACATATACGATGTTTAATCGGATTTTCGAACATATCGTAGTAGATACAGTGTAGATAACCGTAATACCTACTAACTTACCTATTACCTATAAATATTATATTATGAATAGATACAATGGGACTGCGCAACAATTTATGAAATCAGTGTATATGGTAATGTCAAACAGATGGCATTGAGTTATGTATACAAAACCTAGGTCCGCTTAAAATTGTTTCAATAAAATGTTTACAAATTAAACAAGTCCCCCCTCCCTCCCTTATAATTTTCTAACTGACAAAGAAGTACCAATTACTGATTGGCTTTTTTTGTTTTTACAATAATTAAAAATATGTGATACCTACCTAATATAAAAGGTAAACTTCGCTCATCGGATGCTATTAGTGCTGAATTTCGCTTATTAAATTATACTAAATTATAAAATATATAATTGTAACAACTACATTACATAATAACTATTGTAGATCATACTAAAACCGTATAGCTAGATGAGTGTATACAATATATGTTATATGTATATATATATATATTGGTAAGTTATAACAATATTACACTTGAATTATTTTAGATTCTGAGCGTAGCGAGGGAGCTAGTGGATTTACAATGATGTTTATTTTTTTTTTTTTTTTTTTTTCTCTGTTAACAAATTTACTACCAGAAGGAGTGCTCCGATCTTT
>JAIPRL010009304.1:0-17951 GCA_025469235.1 Pemphigus obesinymphae | reverse complement strand
CGCTCAGAATCGTTTTATTGAATGCAATGATTTATCATTGCTTTCAAATTCAATACATCCACCAAAAATACCCTGCCCAGTAGCGAAGTGCATCCACCAATACTGACACCCGACGAGCGAAGTGCTTTTTGTTATTTTTATGTTTATATACAATTTACTGTTTATTAAATTAAATATTGTAATAATTGTATATCCTAGTTATATCACTAGATGCATGGGTTTAGCGCCAAAATGTACATTACTTACTATATTTTTAATTTTTAGATACATTTTGAATAAAATAATACAATTGTTTTTTTAATATTATAATTTAATTGGATATATCCTTAATTTAATAGTAATTTAATATAGTTCACCTATGTTATAGGAAAAGGGGCATTCAAGTATTACTCCAGAACATTTTTGGCCTTTTCAGACCCCCTCCTCTAGCTTGTCAGCAATTGTCAGCAAATATCCGACCCTACCTACTTTATTACTTCAGCATATGTCCGAAGACCCACTCTCTTTTTACACTCTCAATTACTTCCCATAGTACTCGTAGCTAAACTCCTTTTTCTTTCCCTATCCATTTTACTTCCTATTGCCATTTCCATTCTTTAACGGTCTTCTTCGTGTAGCATGCCGGATTTCTTGGACCATTTTTTGTTTTATATCGTATATTAAATTGATGTATGTTTATATATGTAATAATTTTTATATATATTTAATAATTTTTGAAATTCCCGTTTGGCGTTAAAATAAATAAATAAATAAAAATAAAAAGGTCATTTTTGTTTTTTTTTTTTTGTTTGAAGCTTTTTAAAGCTTAAAGAAAATAACGGAAATAACCGACAATAATGGACAATTATTATTAGGTATAAGTCGCCAATCTCATCAATCCTGTTTACACATATGCTTGGAAATGTAGTGTTTTGAAAATCCCTATTAAAAATAGGCACTCATTCTAGATCCTTGTTCTTTATTTTAAAAATGTACTAATTTTTCTTTTAATTTCTTTAATTAAATATTGTTTTTAACTAATAAAATTGTTAACATTACGTGTATAGTGAGTATGTAACTATATTTATAATATTATGTTACTTTATTAAGAAAAGGAAATAAATATATAAATGGTTCTTTACCGCGTTCTCTGTTCATTTTGGAACTCGTTCCTTTCCAACACTGCCAAAGCACGAAATTTAAAAATATGCGTGTCCGGTTGACAGTCACTGTCCACTGAATATGTTGGTCATTATTTTACCGAATAAAATAAATTATATTTTGTTGCGATGTACTTACACAGGTACCTATGTACCTATATTATTTATTTTTAATATGAACATCATTGCACAGTAATAGATACCTATATGGCTATATATTGTATCTATAGTAATATACACGTTTCGTCAATGTAATACGTAATGTATACAGTCGCTCGTTTTAACATGACCATGTAATGGACACAATGTCCCCACTTCTATAATATATCTATGATGATATATTGCATCTATTATATTATATACGTATACTTACCGCAATAAAGTTTTTACACACCATAGGCCAACCAATATTTATACGATCTGTGATGTACCTCCTATATATCATATCATACCTATGAATTATGATATATTATTCATTTTTCTAATAAATACGGTATATATATTAAAAATTATATTATGTATTATATATAATATACGTATAGAAAGGAAAATAACGTACGAGGTCAAGAAAAATGGTGTTACCTCGTACCTATATATTTATATATACGTAGGTATATATGTAAATATTATATTATATTCGCATTTTAATTTTCTCTTTAAATGTGTTTAATTAGTTTATTTAATTATCTATACCTATTTCTATCCGTGTTCATTTAAATCTCACCTTGTGAAATGTAAAGAACAATTACTTACTATTTTAATTATAAACTTATAAATGTGTGGTTTTGTATCCGAAATCCTTCCAAGCGACCAAGCATACCTATATTTTTCGATCTTATGGAATTTTTTAATTTTCTTTATAGGTACCTACCTAATATATAATATAATAAGTACTAATCGTATATAATATACTGATTATTTAAATAAATACCGTATTTTACTCAATTAAATTTATAGTTTTGAATTTTTGATAAATGATTTTATTTTCATTAGCTTCATTGTCAAACATTAGGTATTATTATTATTTTACCTTAATAAATTTCCCATGGTCATTTTCACTTAACCTAGATGTTGTTTGTTAGTTATTCTATTGAAATTATTAGGCTGTCATTATCATAAAATAAAACATAAAGCATAACATTTATCTTGAAAGCATAATTTAGGTAATAAATAGTATTTATATTATTTAGTTTGCAATTAATCGTTTTACACGTATAATGTACCCATAGTATATCTAGTGATCATAGGTGTAACTAGATCTTCTTATTTGGGGAGCTAAATCCCTAGCTATTTTCAATAGAAATGTCGTTAATTTTCTAAAAACAATTCAAGTCTACGAAAACGTATATTTCTTTCATTAGGAGGGGTTGTAAAAATGTTTTTTTTTTAATATAGTAGAGGTTGGAAAATATATACTCGTAAAATTTTGAAGTTGAAGTTTATTAATTTTTGTGTCTCTTGGTTATTATTATATACTAGTATTTTAAACTTTAAATACAATTTTTTTAAAATAAATTTTTCAAAATGACGTACACGATTGAGAGAAAAGTATTTGAGCAATTATTGTCTTAATATTAAAATTTTCTATTAAATTATCTCAAACTCTTTTAAACGAACTAAAAATATAAAAAATAAATAATATATTAAAGTTACGAAATACAACATTGTTGTGTGAAAACAGTTGACTATTTTCGTTAAAAAATGGTATTTTTTTAAAATTCTAAAATTTTTGTTTTAATACAAATGTTTGCTAATTGCTATTCTGTAGTTCCGAAAAATCCGTTCTTCTAAATTCAAACACTGTATATGACGTATTAACGTTGATTTAATGTCATACATAATAATACTGAAAATATTATACATATACTAATGCGATTTTTGTTTTCAGGATAAATGTATTCAGTTTATGATTCGTAGTTTAAACGATCCTAAACAATTTAATATAATCAGTACAGCATATCTAAATGCTGATATGATTCAATTTTTATGTGAACCATTACTTTCAATTAGTACTACTTTAATACAGTAAATAAATGATTTCTATTTTTTTTATAAACGAATAATTTATTAATGATATTAAATTGTGATTATTTAATTTTAGAAGTATATGTTTATGTATTTGGATGTTATCAAAAAATCATATATTTTACGAAAGAAACGATGTCTTATACACTTGTAATAGTTTAATGCGAACATTAGTATTTTTGATAAAAACCAGAGATGATCCCTCTGTATCTGATTTGATTCAACTATTGGCAATAATTATTAAAAAGTAAATATTTTTATAATTTAGTTTATATAATAATATGATCACAATTATAGAATATATTTTAATGTTACATTTATAATCGAATTTCAGGGGAGGGGAAAACCTTCAAGAAATCTGTAATATACCACAAGTTTTAAACATTATACAAATGATTTTTACTAATTCACAAAATTTATCAGGTCGTTGTATTAGTAATGCTATTTCTATATTGACATATTTTTTATCGTGTCCTTCAATTAAATTAAGTAACACATTATACAATACAAGTATGTCCATTTCAAAGGCAATTTGTAAAAGTGTCACAGGAAACTATCCCATTGACGCTCATGTGGTTGACATTGCATCAAATCTTTCTAGTAGCTTATTAAGGTACCTACAATTAATTACATTTAATCAGTGGTGTAACAATAAAGGGACACGACTGGCTTAATATTCTAGGGACAAAGACCTGCAGGATCCATCCATATAAATTATTTTTTTAAAGAAGAAATTCATAATAATTACCTATTTTTATTTTTAATATTTTTTAATAATAACTTGTGTTTGTACTTATATTTATATATATGGTTTTTCATTTTTACATCTAATTAATATTATATAGTTATACTACAATTAATAAGTTACTCGTATTTAAAAATAGCAGTATTTTTGTACTTTTGTTGGCGGCCAAGACAATACAAATATCAAATATATAATATCTGTAGACAATAGCATGCTAGTGGTATATTATGTAGTTTTGCAGGGTATGCAATATGCATTCAAAAGCATTGAGTTTAGTTAATACAGGAGTTTTTTTTATAGCCATTTAAGTATTACTAGTACCTAAGTGGAGGGGTTGAGGGAGTGTGCAGTTAACTTATATTCGCTGGTAAGGAGGGAAGGGTCTAAAATGTGCTGATGTATACACATGAATGGTCTTATACCTATATTGGATTTTTGATTAATACTTTCTAGGTTTTGCTACTTTTAATTGAAAATTTGTATTTGTTTTAATTTATATATATAATATAATTTATTTCTTAAATATTTAAAAAGCATCAAGGCTTTTCAGTTTTTTCAACAATTCTAGTTATAAGTTGTTTTGTTTTAATGCTAGAACAAACTTTCTGAAAACTAAACTTATTGTGAAGACCAAATGTAAAATTTTTGTGTAACAAGTTTTAGTGGGAACTGTAAAATGTTGAAAAATATTTTTTAGTAAAGAAATATTGTGGAAAATAATTTGTCTGGAAATTTACTTGTATAGTCATTTTTTGAAATGGAAAATAATCAAAATGAAATTTTTTTATGGAATTATATTTATTGGAATTAATTCTAATGGAAATAATTTATTAAGGAAAATATTTTTAAGGAACAGTAATAATTTTATTGGAAATTTTTAATAATGAAAAATATTTGTATAGAAAATTATTTTAGATTGAAAATATTTGAAATGGAAATAATATTAAATGAAAAATATTTGTATTGGAAATTATATTAAATGAAAAATATTAATAATGGAATTTATTAAAAAAAATGTGTATGTAAATTGTAAATACTACTTGGGTAGATACTATTGGGTAGGAGTCGAATTTTCGAATAAAGAGCTTTCTGATACCTAGCTAATACATTATACATTTAGCTGGCCATTTTTGATTTTCAAGTAATTTTTTTAAACATATTAAAAGTTTTTATTTGCATTTTTAGGTTATTATTCATAATTTAAAATAATTTCTTATACGTTTTATCGGAATTTACAGAAAAATCACGATTTTTATAGTTAAAATGTCTGGCTCATAAAATATGTATAATAATATAAATACAATTTACGACATTTTTCAAATACTGTGGGTACCACATTATATTATAATCTTGTAAAGTTGAAATTTTGAAAATATTATGAGCTCATATTATTTGTTTATTTATTAATAAAAAAACAGGCTTGCTCCCAAAACATTAAACAAATATATGAGTAATTTTACACATACAGAATAGGAACAATAATAAAGATATGTAAACATTATGAAATAATACAAATATATAGATATATATAAGTAGCAAATAAAAGAGTATTATGAAGAGAAAGATTGGTTAGCATTAACAATAGACGTAAGGTTTGTTACGTTCATGATTAGTGTTACGAAATGAAAGAGAAAAAATAGTTGTAGAACGAGTATTTTGTAAGAGAACATTAAAATTGATTTTGGAGAGAAAGAAAGGACAATCAATATTATTGGAAAGAAGTTTGTTAAAAAGACTAAGTTAGCCGAATATTTATGATCGGCCAAACTAATTAAATTGGGTTTCTGAAGAACAGGTACGTAATCGTATGGGGGGTGATTAATTTTAAGAATAAAAGTAGCATATTTGAGGAATTTACGTTAAAGTCTTTCTAATTACCGACGGACATCAGCAGTACATGGATCCCAGAGAACTGAGCTGTATTGAAGTATTGTTCGAACTAGGCAGTAATAAAGAGCTTTTAGGAAGTAGATAATTTATATTCGGAAGAAATGTGTTTTAATAATCCTAAAATTTTCAACGCTTTACAACAGGCTATTTCGATATATAGATTAGAACTTAAGGACAGATAGTAATACCAAAGTCACGAATGGCATTATTTATTAAGAGCAGACCAAAGTCATGGATAGTATAAAGGAAATCGCTAGGGTTATTGACATAGTTAGGCACTTGGAAATATTCAGCTGAAAGCTTAGATTATTTGACCATATGACTAAGATATTGATATCCATTTGTAGCCGTTTACAACAATCAATAGGGTTAACATGTAAAAACAATTTTAAATCATCAGCAAATGTAAGAAATTGACTGCGTTTAAGTGTACGGTTAACATTTTTAATATAAATTAGAAGAAATAGGGGTGAAAGGTGACCAACCACCCTCAGTAGCACCAAATGAAGGAGTAAATGTGTCAGATTTAACACCATGGAAGTAGACCCACGAGATTCTATCTTTAATAAAAGATTGGAACTAAGAAATCAAAGGTTCACCAAATCCAGAGTCCCCCTATAATTTTTAACAATGTTAAGTGATAAACCCTATCAAAGGCTTTAGCAAAGTTTAGGAAAATTACATCAACTTGTTAGTGAGAATTTAGTGCATCAAAAACATAATTGGAAAAGGTAACGAAACAAACAGTGGTTGACATACTTGGTCGGAAACCCTATTGTTCGTCCATAATAAAGGAGTTGACGGATGGTTGAATATATTTATAGACTATTGATTCGAAGAGTTTTGCAACAAGAGAGAATAGATATAGATCTAGTATTTTCCATCAATAAGGAATCGCAAGGTTTAAATATAGGAGAAATCGAGTTTAACTTCCATAAATCAGGTAAGACACTCAAATCAAGAGATCGCCTAAATAGATAATACAGAACTTATAGGGAGAGAAGTGATAAGCGGTTAAAAAGGAAATCACCAGAAAGGCCATCGGGACCAATAAATTTAATCTCACGGAGGAAAGAAACTCCGGAGGTAATATCATTAATATCGAAGAAGCAATATTGGGTAGATTAAATGAAGAGAAGGACGGATGATTAGTGTATTGACATGATTCAGTGGTATAGATAGAGCTAAAGTAAAAAGATAATTTATTAGCAACATCTAGTTTGTTAACACTAGGCGAGTTATTAAAGTTTACATGTCCCCGGTATTTAGTTTGTAGATCGATTTTTCTGAACTAAGTCCAAAAATTTGAGAGGATTTTTGCTAAGTGAGTAATCAGTCATAGATAAGAAGGCTTTATAACATTTTTTTAATTCATTTTTGTAGTGTGCCCTTAGAAAAGAGAAATCATGATAGTTAGATAGTTAGTAGGATCAAGAGTAACTTGTTCTTAGAGTAAGTTTGTTTCTTAAGGAATAGGTACCAGGTTTTTAGTTGTTTGGAGAACCAGACCGGAAATTTAAAGACAACAAAATTTCGTTAAACAAATATATCAAAAGTATCAAAAGGATACAGAAGTGTAATGCGACATATAAGGCATTCATCAAAGAATTAATATCAAGTCGGAGAATGTTTCAAGCCAATTAAAAGAAAACAGGTAAGGAAGGATTTGGTTATTTTGAGATTTGGGAAAATCGAAGAATTTGTTGAATATATCAAATAGTAGAACTGGAATAGTGATATTAAGAGAGATACAGAGAGCATGGTGGAATTTATCTAAAGGAACTAGATGATTGAATAAAGGGTAAATTAATAAATTGGGATCAGTACTGAAAATCAAATCAAGAATTGAACCTGATGTATTTTTTTATAAAATTGAGCTGGAAAAAACATTAAAAGCAAATGATTCAGGAATACAAGGAATGCGCGTATGTTGGTATCTGATGAGTATATAAGACCATAATTATCATTGGACTAAAGCATGTCAGCTAAGTTACAATTTAATCACCAAAAACAAATAAGTGTAATTTTTGTGTTCATTAATAATAGTGTACAAGGTCAGTGTGGAGTTTATATAAATCAAGAGATTTATTAGGATGAAAGTATACACCACCAAGAACGAAATCATATATAGGTAGGTACTTTAAAATATAAATACGAATTGTCGATCGACGTTTGATGAGAATACTTTAAATAGTTACTTGAAATTTTGAATTCACATTCATGAATTAAGAGGAAGCACCACTCCTATGATTTTTAGTGGTAAAATATGTTTATATGAGCATGCTAAATTCCCGGTCTCTAAACTTATTTTAAACAATAATCTAAACTTATAATAAAACAAAACAAATAATATCCATCTTCCTAGTAATTAAATCAACAATGTTTCTCGTAACTATGTGATGTAATAAAATATTATAAATCGAACAGGTAATACTATTTCCCTAATTTCAACCAATTCAGCAATCGTAACTATGTATACTAAACTACGGACGGACACAACGGGGAAACAAAAGGTGTCCAGGTGGTCGATTTTTCATTTTGTCACCGTAATGTAAACGAAAAATTACGTTTTGTCGCCTGAAATTCTATTGATTATTTCATGTCTATTCTTGAATCTGTATACGGCAGCAATTTGTTACTATAATTTTGTGTGACAAAATGTAGTAGTCGAATGGGTATGACAATATAATTATCACACGACTTTTGTAATTATTTATTTAATTAATTAATTTACTTAAATCGTAAAAACATTGGTAAACATACACGCCTTTAACATGATTAATGCACATGAAATAGCTGTACATAATCCTAGAACGGGATTTTTTGTTAAATACAATCCAACTATTCCTTAAAAAATGTTTTTTACGATCATTCATTTCCATTAGATTTAATTCCAATAGAAAAATGATATTGAAAAAAAATTAAATTTCAATTATTTTCCACAGTATTTCGTTCTATAAAATATGTAGGTATGTAATTTGTATATAATATATATATATATATATATAAATTGCTTATAGTTTGTTAATTTTGATAGAAGTGTTAGATAGTATCAAAAAGATACTACTTATGTTAAACAAAGTTATTGATCTTTTTGCAATTATAATGACAACAGGTTGGGTAAAATTATACTCAAAGAAAATTTTCTGCATATACCATGTATATGAATATTAAATTATAATTATAACTATTTATAATAACGGAATAATTTTTTCACTATACTGAATGGTAAACCAACGAAAAGGATCACTAAATTATTTCTGTCATATTATATGTATTTAAATTTTTAATATCTTGGTACTCTTTTTTTATAGTAACACCACTGAATTTAATATTAACTACCTATTTTAATTATTTATTTTTACTGCAATTATATAGATTGTAAATATTATTATTATGTAATATCATTTATTTATAAATGTGCATTTTGATTTAGACTTTATTCTACTATTTCAAGTAGAGTGTTAATTGATGAAAATTTAAAAAAACATAAAGAAATAGCCAAAGTATTAAGAAATGTAGCCTGGTATATGATTAAACACATCAGCTTACCGTTTGTTCTAGTGAGATATTCTATAAAAGTTATTTACTTATAATTAATTAGTTTACAAAATTTATATAAGTACAAATATAATTTTAATTTTAATTAAATAATAGTATATACTTTATATTAATATACATTAATTTACATACCTATATTTATATAGAAAAATATGAATATAAATATATATTATAAAAGTTACCGAAAAGGAATTAAAAGCTTAATAAGTCCATTCAAAGAAAGTCTATCCACTCAAGTTCGCCAAATTATAGCTAATCATTATGCAGCATCAAGAATTATTAGAATTTTATATGAATTAATTGAATACAAGTAATTAATTGTTAATATTTAAATTAATAACAACTACATTATACTATACAAATAAATAATTAAAACTGGGTAAACACGTCCCAGTGAAAAAAGTAAATATTTATAGTTATAATACCTATTATGTACTATATATCTACGTGTATATAATATGTTTCTATATAATATATAATAAAATATTTAAAACTGTTAACCTTGTATTTCTTTTTTGATTTCTTCTTTTTTTTATTTCTTTTCTTGACGTTTTATCTTTTGGATATAAAATAGGAAGATTAATGTGTTACCTATATCACAACTTCTATAGTTTAAAAAGCATCGTAATACCTACCGAAATGTATATTTTGTATTTAATTGATATTATCTATTCATATCTGTACAATTTTGTATTATATTTGTAGTCAAGTTGGCATACTAGTTGAAGAGTTATTGTTTGAGATGTTATTTTATTTATCTTCTATTTATCTTGAAATTAATTGTCATTGGCCTGGTGGAACTGATATATTTCGCAATCAAATGATTCAGAGCTTTAAGAATTTTCCTAAAACACCAAAAGATATATGTTTAGCTTTAATTAATAGCAAAAATACTGATATAAAAAATACCATTGTCATTTTTATTTATTTCTATCTTTTAACTTGTTCCAAGTAAGTTATCTATCGATGTGTTATAATAATTATATTCCTAAAAAATTACGACCATTTTATTTTTTAGTGTTGAAAATGAGTCAATATACTTAGAACCAATATGTGTTTATATATGTTCAATTCAGAATGAAATTCCTGTTCCAATTATTAAAGCAGTTATTTTTAATATTTCTGTAAATAAAATTTTGCATATTATTCAACAAATAATAACATATATAATATTTATAGTCAATATTTTGTTTTTAGATTTCTTTTGTATCCCATCATGCTGTAAATGCAGTGTCCAGTTTAGCTTTTGCTACAGCTAAATTGATTGAACTGATTAACTCTAAAATTATTGATTTAGTTTTTACTCACCATCCTGCATTGTTATATTTTTTGTTTGCTACAAGTATAATACCCGACAAAATACAATCGAAATTAGTAAGTACCAACCTATACGCGAGTACTTACATAACTTTTTGTTTGATGTTATTTTAATTTACTTTTACTGTTGTTAGATTAAACATTGGATTCTGAATTTAGATGATATTAGTTCTGCCGAATTAGAAAAGCTTTGCTTAAAGAATTATAAAGCAAAATTATGTTTATTGGTAAATTAAAAAAATTCTATAGATACTTACTTATTATAAATAATTTATTATTAATTTTAACTTAGCTTTTATTTAAAAATAGAATGTAATTATCAAGGATTCAAATATTGATAAAAATAAATTACTATTAGGATTTAATATTGTTAAGAAAATTATAACTGTTGAGAACAATAACAATGAACACGAAACATTAGTAATTATTTGGGACTTGTTACCCATACATTTAGGTTCATTCTGTTGTAATGAAGATCAAAAAGTAATAGGAGGTAATAAATACATTTTCTTATTTACTTTAATTATTTAATTCGTTTTATTTACTTATATTTTATTTAAATAATTCTACAAGTTACTTAATTCCACTAAAAATTTTAACTTATACTTTAGCAACGAATTTAATGCTTTTATTAAATTTGACCGAATCATTTTCTCTCTACGGGCTTAATGTTTCCATTAATGAACATCGAAATATAATTTATACAATGTCTTCAATCATAAAAATAAGCTATGAATCTACTTCCACTGAACAATATTTACTACTGTCATCTCTTATACGGCACCTTTTAACACTGATTCAATTATCTAAAAGTGACGGTAGGTACCTAACTGAAATATAATTATTGATTTTATAAAATTAAATTACGACCTTTTTTAGTTATATATACAATTAAGAAACATAAAGACTTTCTATGCGTTCTTCAAAACTTATGCTTATCAGAAAATAACGAAGTTTGTTTTCTTACATTTAAGACGATTATAAAATTATGTCAACTTGAAAAAGAAGAAAAGGATAGGAAATTCAGTCTCTTAGTATGTTTTAGACTAATAAAAGTATTATAATATTTATAAAACATTACAATATATTACCTGTTCGATACCTATAGTTTGTAAAAACATAAATCATAATATATAAATTGTAATAATTAATTTACATTTTCTCTAGTACACCATTACATTCAAATGTGAATATATTTTAAGCACTATGTCTAGACTGTGTCATAATTGTATAATAGAATCTATTATATTGTTTCAAATTATTATACAATATTATGAAGAAGATATTAATAACACAGATGAATTTAATGAAACACCTACTGTAGATTTTTTACAATCTGTTTTTGTACAATTAGAAACAATTATATCTCAAGTAAAAAACAATACAAATTACATATTAAGACATTATTTATTACATATTTTAATTTTAATATTATATAATCCGTTTAGGGGCTTGATTGGGTATCTGATCATGCTTGGGAATGTATGATGTCAATTTTATCTGCAAAACTTTTAAAATACTTGCCGCAATTACCAAAGTTACAAATTGAGTTTGCTGCCGATCCTTGGCTTAATTTTTTACTTACCAGTTTGAAATCCTTCAGTGAAAAATGTTTAGAATTTTTACATTTTTGGTTTACACATTTTTTATCCAGTTAAGTATCATACAAATATTAAACAAATAAATTATAGCATAGCATGATGTATTCGTGTTTTGTTATTATATTCACTACGAAGGTTGAGGAGAGAGGTACAAGGGGTCAGAACCTCCTCAGAAATGTATTAAAAATAGAGACATTTTTTATTAGTATGAGTACAATGAATTAATGTAAAAAGTATTGTAAATGTCATAATTTAATTTAAAAATTTACAACTCCCCGAAAGACAAAAATTAATATTTTCAGTTATTGTCTTGCGCTCGATATATATATATATATCGAGGTGCCATAAAAATCTGGAAAATTAGTGGAAATTAAATTTTTGTAATTAGTGTTTTTATATATTTTATACTTACATAATTATTATATTTTATTTATTATTTACACGACCTTATATTCTGATATGAGTTGCATGCCTTTCGATTTCGATCACATATAGGTGTAGGGTGAAACGATTTTTTAAACTTTTTTATTTTAAATTTTAATAGTAACGAAAAGTTCTTTACAAGTGATCAATATTTACCAGATATTTTGCATTTTGCATTATATTGTTTGCTTCTTCCCTGTACCACCCCCTAAAGGGATGAAATATTAACATTTATTTTTTTCAAATCCTAATAGCAAAAATTCAGCAAAAATATTCAGCATAGCTCAGGTACCACCGACTATTTTGGTTTTTAAATATATTTATATTTTCTGCCCTCTACCGGTCTGAGTTTTTTTTTTTTAATTGTTTGAGTTTTCTTATATCTATTATATTAACAAAAAGTTGCACCAGTGGATCTAATGCCGCTAATAAATGTTATTTTCTTAAAATAGAGGGACACTTTATTTACCTGATTCTCGTTAGTCAGTACAATTCGATCAAAAACAACAATATTTTCATTTTAGATGTATACGCGACAGGCTTATACAGTATTATATTTTATAATTATAAATATAATAAATTATTTTATGATGCGACTCATGGTGGGTTAACTATTTATTAAAATAAAAATTGCAAAATATACACCTATAGCAAATATTTTTCACCATTACGATTAATAATTTTACATTTTAAAATTTATCCCTTATAGTCAGTGGCGTCATTTGGGGGGTGGCAGAGTGGGAATTTGCCCCCCCCCCTTATTGACAGCGGGCCGGTGTCCGGCTATTTATATGCCGACATGATTCGTGCTAAAAGTACCTAAATTAAGCATAATACACCAATGTGTATTTACCCTATTTAGGAAGTGACTTATGGGAGATAAATTCCCTCAAACAAATCCTCATCAAGTAGGTAGGTATTATATTTAGTCTCTCACCTCGTTTTTAGTCAATATTATTTCCGAAAAAATTGGGGTATTTGTGACTATGACAATAAATATAAAATTATGTAAGATTGTATTGAGATAAAATATAAGCGGGAAAATGTTTGCGAGCGCAGCGATCGGGTTTTTCCGTTATTTGGGCCAGTCAAAAATTTTGCCCCCCCCCTTTCAAAAACTGAAATGGCGCCACTGCTTGTAGTAATAGTAACATTCCACCCTAGTGTAGATACTAGGTACGCATAGAATATGACAAACATAGCCTGTATACTGTAAGCCGATTTGTTTTCAAGTATTATACATACTTGGTAGGTATGTAAAATATTAGGTATTTTATACCTAATAGATATAAAATATAATAAATAATAGATTTTTGACATTATAGAGAAAAAAATTGATTTTCATTTTGAATAAGATAATAATACAGAGAGGGGGGAAGTTAGTGACATATGTGAGAGGGGCTGATGGGTGAATCCTTTGGATTTTGGTGATGTTTTTTACGATTTCATAAATAATTTATTATAGTGTACCTATTGATAATTCTAGTTTTAATAAAGAGGACACATTTCCTAGATAAAATAATTTCTATACTTATAAACAGGAAAAATGTATTATAGGTAGGGTTATAAAAACGAGGGTTTTTTTTTAAAAGAACAAAAAAAAAAACATTTTTTTATGATGTTTTTCACATGTTTTAAACATGATTTTTTTGTTTAAAACGTTTTTAAAAATACGAATTTTTTAGTTAGAACCAAATGTTCTGTAGGGTAACAGAACTATAAGCCAAAGGAAAAAAACTAGTATAAATCTAGTGGAATAAATCTTTAATTTAAAAATTCATATGGAAAAAAGCTTAAATTAAAATTACAGTCTATAATAATATTTTTGTAAATGCCAAATTTTATTAATGGGCAATAAAATATGAAATTATAGTGTATTATAAGGTATAACTACTGTATACTGTACTGTATATTATATATTATTCAATATTAAAATTTAAAGTACACTTTTGGTCTTTGATCCTATATACTACATTGTTACACGTATCACTGTTTATATAATTTAAACATTACTTAGCTTTTTGTTTTGGTAAGATAGTATTGTTGAAATATTTATTGTTTGATTTAGTTACCTTATTACTTATTACCACTATGTATATAATTGTATATTACTATATATCTCAGGTATACAAGCATCTGTATCCAGAGGTGGATCCAGAAATTTTTTATGGGAAAGGGTGCACATATTCTTGAGTGATTTTGTGGGTATTAACGTATTTGTCTAAAATTATGTCTATATAATATAATATTATAAGTATATACGTATATTATTGTGTAATTATAGTGTATATATATATATATTTTTTTTTTTGAATTATGAGAGGGCCCATTTGCTCCTCCCCTTGGATTTAATTTTTAATTTTTAGTATTATAATTGATGTATGTATATTGTATATAATAAATTTAAAATGAACATCATTATAAAAAAAATGCAGACTTAACTTTTTTTTTGGGGGGGGGAGGGGTGAGAGGGTTTGTGTCCCCTCACTTTATTTTCCAGAAATATATATTCCAGATTTTTACATTTCAGATTCTTACGTGTACTTACTAAATATTAACTCTTTCAGTGCTACATAGTATTTTGCATTATTACTCTCCAGGACTGCATAAAATTGATATTTTTTATTTCTAATTTTTATATACTCACAATATTTTCAAAATTTATTCAAAGTCATTGATTGAAGACAGAAATGAAAAAAAGTCAATATTGACTGAGATACTTTTTAACTTATTAACTTTTTAATTTTTGCGGCCAGTGGTTTCTAAAATGTCACTATTATCGGATAATCGGTAAATGGAATGAAATAACGTATCATATTGGAATATAATTGGTTAAACATTTTTCTATAAATAATAATAATTTTAAACTCGATGGTGAAACTTAATTTGCGCATAATTTTTATATTACTAATAATGAGATAACCTATTGAGAACTGATAAAAGCAAAAATTAAAGTATTGATTTACATCGTGGAACAAATTGTAATTAATTTTTTTTTTCAAGTTTATTGTTCATCGATTGATATAGATTTCACGTATACCGAACGATTAGATAGTTTTATACGCCTTGATGAGTATACTCGTCCATAGCACTCAAAGGATTAAATAAAGTCGAAAAAAATGTGTTTTCGTCTCGGATTGCATCATATTTTGCTTTTTTTTGTCGTCAAATAGTAAATGCAGTAAAAATATAAATAGATATGTGTCGATTAGTTAACATTAACACATATATTGACATATAACATCGATAGGTAAACTTTATTTTTTTTAAGGTATCAATAACAATCATTAGTTCATTTTTATATCAACTTATTTATAGCATACGTAGTATAATAATATAGTAATATATTTTTTAACTATTTCTGAATAGTTTTATGTTTCGGAAATCGGCCCTCTTTAGTTACTTTCATAGTTGTCCATCTACAATAGCATAGGTACCTATCACGATTATCCACTAAGGTTTGAGCTCGATGCTATATAGCCCATACATTAATGTTGTTGAAGTGGCGTGACTAGTGTAGCGCTAGTAGTAGTTGAACTGATTTTAATATAAAAAAATATAGGACAAACCGTTGTTTTTTCCTTATTGAGACGAAATATTTGAATATTTTAATAAAAATCAAATAAAAACATTTGTAGAGAATTTAATTTTAAATCGGGAACTTTAACGAAAAAAAGATTATTAGTTATCACCACTGTTATTATTACGTAATAAATTTGTGATTATTACACAGAATATTCTATGATTATTATATTATTTAAAATTTAAACTTTTCCCTCCTAAACAATATTAACAACGATTATCTATAGTATTCTATAACCTATATACGAGTAATATATGATAAATTTTTCGACATTAATTAATTAATTAATTATTCATTTGGAAATGGTAAGGTGTTGCGTGGTTGGTTGTAAGTCAGGTTATGACATTAATCAGTAATAAAAAAAAAGTGCATCAATTTTGTGTACCTAAAAGTGAGGAAGTGAGTGGTGAGATTTATCACAATTTTTGAACGTTTTAATGTTTAATTAAAGGTATAAAGTAAATCGAGCGAAACGAGAAAATTTTTTTTTGGGGTAGGTGGGTGGCATTATTTATTTTGCCCCTGTAAGATTTAAATGTTCAAACCGCCTCTGAATATAGGTATATATAATAATATATATTATATATTCGTACATGCACATACATGTATATATATATATATATATATATATAATATATTAAAGCTCCACTTAGAATCGTATTTATCGAAAGCAATGATTTGCTTTCAAATTTAAAATAATAATACACTATCTTGTCCTAGACCGAAGAGATGATGGTCCACTATCACAAACTGGACTAATTTTTTTTTACTTATATCTTATGATATACTACAAAAAGTTGAAAGTAGACTTGATCTATGTAAAATCGACTTCTTTACAAATTAATTTATTTGAATCCCATGAAAAAAACTAAAAGTTTTGTCTCAATAAGGAAAAAAACGATTTTCCGTTTTATGAATTATATGTTATACAATCAGTTCAACTACTACTAGCGCTTTAGTTTGCTATTCGCGCCATTTCAATATACGATAACGCGCCGAGCTCCAACCTTAGTAGATAACAGTGGTACTTATATATATATGGGAAGAGGTTCGGGTTCTTAAAAAGTCAATTTACCAGTATATTAAAAATGAATTTATTATTGGCATTTTATGTATTAGGTACATATTATATTATAATGTAGACCTGAATATATTAATTACATAATATAAATAATTATTATTTATCATTAAAAATGTGCAAATTTTCGGAATTTCTTGGCTATAATTTCTCTAATAAAAATTTCTAAAATGCAATAACACTAATCGATGAAAACTAGACTTATTATTTATTATCTATATATAGACATATATAGGTAGTTCTTGATATAACTGTATAAGTTCATTATACAAATACAAAACATATAATAATAGTATGTAATATATATATACAACATATATATAATAGAAATCTAAGAATACTATGAATACATCATCAAATTTAAAAAGTAATATTTATGAAAAAATTACTTTTAACTAGTGCTTGGAATGTTCCTTTTAAAAAGGAATTAATTCACGTTCATGTTCCTTTTGTTAAAAAAGACTTGAAGAAAGGAACTAGTTCCTATCCTCGTTCCTAAATAAGGAACATTTTTTGTTCCTCAATAATTTTAAAATTTTATCAATATAATTTATTATACTAAAATTCATTGTATAGCCATTTTAAGACT